>SGJC01002196.1:0-12106 GCA_009887335.1 Henneguya salminicola
AAAATATTACGACACCTAAGTGGGTAAACAAATGAGAATTCAAAAATATGCTTTCAATTGCAGTGATAATTATTTAGTATAGTTTGAACAGCTTACTGAAGATATGTCCGCGAGCCAATGCCCTTGTGGTACGGCGTCCCTAGAGGGAAGAGGTTGAGTGTGACGTTTAGTGGGTGAGACCCCCCCACTACCGCTGAACTTTTGATCAGTGGTGCCTACCTGGCGTCTGCATGGGCCCACGGGGAACCGTGAAGACCCTCTCGAAAGACACTAGTAAGGTTTTACACATCCAGGCCCAGTACAAAAAAAACTGAAGATATACAAAACCATGCGTTTATGTCGCATTCAAAATAACAGTTAAAATTGTTATTTATGGTATTTTTAATAAGTAATAAATAAGTTGAAAATCACTCTGTTTTGTAATTTATCGATCATACAAAATAATAAACAGGTAGGGAAAATCTTCATTACGAAAAGTCATGTTATAAATCAACCTTGGTTATAGAACATCCTTTCTAAATTTACCACAATAATTTCTTGTTTATGAGAAGATAATTAATCATTTATAAAGTTTTAAGTTATTTATCTGATTCAGAGATAAACGTAAAGATTGTGTCTTTAAATGAAGGTAAGGATTAAAAAAAACATAAAAGATAATTTTAACAATATAAAAAAAAATAATAAAATACGAATTAAAATATTGCGTTCTCTTTTTCAATGAAATAGGGTTAAAAATAGCGTATATTCCTCAAATAATTGTAATTTTTTTAAATTTTCGCTAAGAGATCGAGAAGATTAATAGATGTTTTTTAGGCCTTAAATTTTTGACTGAAATAAATTTATAACAAAGTAAGACATGATAAATTCTGGGGTATATTATTGAGGGCTCTTATTCTTCCATGCCAATTGATTTAAATATTTTTTTCGACCACAATATCTCTAAAATAATCATTTATTTTTTATATTTATCAATAAGAAATAACAATATGCTCAAAAGAAAACAATAATTTCATTGATGCTCAATAATATTATATTGCCTCCCAAAATCAGTTTCAGAATCATGCTTTGATGTTTCTTTGTAAGTTCATGAAAAGTGTCTTGGATAGAAATCCGTGGGGTTTTATAAGTAAAAACTATACGATCGAGAAATATTTATCTTCATCGATCAATAAGCAGGGAAGCGAGGACTAAATAGGACTCGGGATATTCCACTTTCAACTTTGAGATATTTAATACATCAAACTTTGATGTATATACCTATAAATATATATATTGTCAACATTATAATGTTCAATATCGGAAATCCTGCACTAAGATATCGAGGTATTAAATAGAAATGAACTGAAATATTTTGATTAAAACTGATTCCTACACAATTGCCTAAGCATTTACGTTGTACATCCTGATCATACTTATTAATCCTTAAAGAATTGCTAAATACCAATGAACACAAGAAAATAATAGGCGTATTCTGTAATATAATCAAGTTTAGGATTTCCTTTCTCTCTTCTTAAGGTCGGAATCTATTATTTTTTAGTCGACTTGAACATCTAGGCGGATTTATTTCCCATAGCTAAACTGGAACGTCTGCAACGGAAAAGTCTTCTAAATCGGTGGTAGTGCTCGCTTTCAATATTTTCCGAGTCGTATTTTCTTTTCATTAGAGCTAATTTTTATGTTTCCGGACATTCTTACAGTACATCTCCACCTCGAACAGATTTGAACCTATTTGTCTCCCCCCATTATTTAGAATTTACTTATGGCACGATGATTGGTCTTTTATCCGCACAGCGCCATCGTGTAGAAACTTTGACAAATTCTACTCAATCTTGCACGGTATGGCTACGTTCTGTTTCTAGCCTATTCAGGATTTGACAACTGTAGAGTAATTTTGAGTGTATCTTGCTTCCATCCAATGGTTTTGAACGATGCGATTATGGAAAATCAAACGCAGCCTTTTCCAATACATTGCTAGAGTCCATGAATTCGTAATTTGACCTTAAAAATAGCTGAACAAAACGTTGAACTTGTCCTTTGGGAGCTGGTTAATATGGCGGCGAACATAGACTCATAACTGTGAATGATTCGAAAAACCTTTGGAATATTTCTGAACCGAACTGCGTGCCGTTATTTGATACTAGAGCTTTTGGTAAACCATCGATTATAAATATCGTTTTTAGGGTGTTGATTGCATGCAAAGCTTAATACCCGCTCATGCAAATTACGAATGGATAATGCGAGACACACATCCATTACTATCAGCAGGATAGAAATTCTGAATAACCCGCAGAAATTAGAAGGCATCCTTTCAAATAACTAACCCATTTTGGACTAAGACAGAAATGGTTTATTTGTCAATCTAGGATATACTTGATTTTTTCATCTCCCCGTTATCCTTATCGATTCTCTATTATATGCAGTACCTTCGAGCAGGCTGTTTTCCGCCTACGACACTCCATTATCAATTGTATATCAAGTTCAAAACTGAACGCTTTAGTTTCTCGGAAAGGATCCTTTATGGAATTCCTGGTTCAATATCCGCACTCCATCTTCAAACTATATTTTATATTGGTTCATGAAAAACCAAGAGGAGATAATATTCTTTATCATTTGACCACTAATTTTTTATTTTTTCCATTTCTCCTTTAAACACGTCATTCTTTGCTGTTTCTCTCTGCATGTTTTTGAAATCGAATGGAATATCAACATGGCTTCAACAATTGATGAAGTTTGAATACCTTTTATCAAAATCGTAATCCGGTTCGATTGGTAACCGAGAAAACGCATCAATATTGACATGTATTTTAGTTTGGCGATAACTTATAATATACGTAAGCGCCACTGACAGCCTATTCCAACGCTGAATGCGATCTACCGCTAGAACACAAAAATTATTGTTAGGCCAGAATAAAGATATTATATTTTTGTTGTTTGTGATGATTTCGACTCACCTCCCGTATTTGAATTGTGACATTTTTTTCAACCCATACACAATGACAAATCATTCTTTCAACTTGACTGTAAAAATTATGAGGTGCATTCAATTTTTTTGACGTGTATGCAATGAGCTTTTTAGATTTCTGGACCAGTCAAGACATAAAAACTGCCCTCAAACCTGATCGACAATGCGTCCGCGCTTAGTATTTTATGGGCAATAAAGTGCGAATTTTATAAGAACTCTAGTATAAACCAGGCATACCTTTGACTCATTCAAAGCATATTTTTGTTTATTTCGCCATGAGAAGGTGGCATCCTTTTACTGAGGAGATTGGGAAGAGCACATATGGCTGAAAAATTTTTAAGAAGCTTTGAATAAATTTTGGTTTTTCCAATGAAACACTTCCATTTAACAAAATTAACAGGGTATGGAATTTTTCAACCGCTTCGATCTTTAAAGGTAATAGTCTGATTCAATCTCAGAAAGTATTGCGTCACGAAATATGATTTCATCTTGAAAGAACTCCTAATTATCTTTCTTACAGGTCAGTACATTTTTCTCTAAAACTTTTAACACTTTCTCAAGACTTTTATATGGGTTTTCATCGATAGCCCACAAACAATTATGTCGTCTAGGAATGTTAGGAAATTACGAATATGTCGCAGAATCGACTCAAAATATCTTTAGGGAATGGCCCAACCTTATTAACATCGAGTGGCAATCTTGTAACTTTTTATAACCTGAAGGGAGTCTTGATTACCACGAATTTCTGGGACTCATAACTAAAGGAAATGTTGTGATACGCTTCACTGAGATCTATTTTTGAGAATATTATCATGTTTTCAAGCTTCAGAAAAATCTCGTTTGCAGTTGGAAGCGGATATTGCTTTACATAAAATTGTGAATTCAAACCAACACTAAAATCCGTGCAAATTCGAATATCTTCATTCAACCTGGGCACTTTCACGATCTTAAAGGCCCATTTACAGGGTTCTGCCTTAACCAGTTTATCCTTTAAAACCAACCCCTCAAGTTCCCTTTTAACTCCATCATACAAGGATGGTAAAAGAAATATTTATTAATTCTGAAAATCTCGGCACTACGTACTTTCTCAGATGCCTGTTGACTTGAAATTTTTTGCAAAGTCCAGTTATGATAGGATCAAAAATTGGTTCTATATTCAGGCTTTTTCTCTGTTAAGTCTTTATATGATAGGACATGAACAAGAAATTTAAGTAAACCTGGTCCGTTCTCCATGTGCCAGTTTTACAATTATGGCCTCCCGATTTAGTATATATTCGCCGCCAAAACTTTGAATTTCCAGATTTTTATCCCAATTTATTGTTTTCCCCGTAATTTTCCAATATATCTTTGTCAATGATTGAACAGGTAGCTCCTGTATTGACAAGGAAAATGAAGGGTTGGCCGTCTAGCTTAATTGAAAATTTTATTAATTGTTAGGAGCTATTCTTCATTTTGTTCACTTTTTTTTTACATTGAATCTTAATGGCTTTCTTAGAAAATTCGACTCCTTGAAAGTTATATGTGTAAAATCGCTTTCTCTAAAAGACCCAATTTATTACACCACCTGAAAAATTTTCGGAAATGTTGGAAATTTGCTCAATTGGAGGAAATGAAGCAGAATTTTCAGTGATCTCGTTGATTTTATTCACTTTAGTTGTTGTGTCTTATAGATCGATTCGGCGTTCGATACCTCTTGTTGTAATGTGAAATTTTGTTGTTGCAGAAGACCAGCACGAATCCTGCGATCTGCACCTCTAAGAATTATTGCGCCCGGATGTTCTCATCAAAAAAAGAGCATGCGTATTTTTTGATGGATTTAAATTTTTCCTTTAACGCAATTATAGTTAGCTCACTCGCCCAGTCTTTATATGTTGATGAGGGTTTTAGTACACATCGATGAAACTCAACACAAGCATGGAAGTGGTGAAAATCTGGGTCACCGCAGTCCAATCGGTTTTATCCATTTCTTCGAATACACACTTGTTCTAGAAATTTGGCAGAAGCTTTCTAACAAGATTTAAAGACTCACTCCCTTCCTATCATACTGAGGAACTTCTTAGTTTGTCGCACAAGCTCACGTTGCCCCGTGAGATAAAATACTGTTATAACCGGGAAACGTAGCTCGAAAACCAGTTCTTTGCTAGATCGAATTTATCCCAAATAGAACCACTCTAGTTTTAGATAACATCGCAGTGATTTTCTCCACAGTTGATTTTTGTAAATTGAGTTGGGCTCTAACTAAAGCCTTAGTCTGCCCCCGATGGGATTGGATTAAACTCTTAAGAATTCTTAAAAATTCATCGGCAATCTTCGTCGCCAATTTTTATATAATGAAGTCTATTATATCATATTTAATTGTAACATAAACACATACATACAGGCTGGTTTTTTTATATTTTTTTTTGTATGTTTGAGTATAATATTTACGAATATTATTTATATGCATAGGTTGTTCTTAATTCCGTCCAACTATCGTTTTGCAGAAGCAAATATAATTTTTGTTGAATTGAGGGAAACACTTATTTATTTTTATAACCTACATGGTAAGAGTAATAAAGCAACTGGTTATTTTTAAATAGCTTTATTAATATTTCAAGTTTTTATTATTTTATCTTTCTAGCTTTCTAAATGGGCAGAAAAAATCACTGGCATGGGATTCTTTCTCGAAATCGATCTAACGACGTGGAGTATTGGCGGTGAAACTTTAAAAGTTATATAGTTGGTAACACAACGGCGAGGATAAATTCTCTAAAAACCTTTTACACTAATCTAAAAAATTTCTAACGATAATACACAGCCAGGGTACCATAAACATTTTCCGCTCAATCAATTTTAAGCTACATACGTCGGTATATATTTAACGAAATACTGGTCAAGTGGAAGAGGAGAGTGATTTCTTTCCGATTAATTGCGAAATCTGATAAAATTAGAGATTTTGTAATAAGTCGCAATTATGGTCTACCAACAAAAAAAACGGTTAAAAGACAGATTAATGGCATACAACAAATTTTTGGCGACAATTGGCTGAAGTCATACCGATCTTTTTTATCCATGAGCACAGATTTTAACCAAAAATGGTGTTATTTTTTATATTTATATTTTTAAATAAATTATACAGTTATTTATTAATTACATATTAAAACAATTCTGTCTGTCACGCTCAATCGCGTCTGAGTATGCGCAGTATATAACTAATACGGCGGCTTCGGCTAATTTTTAATTTTGAAATGATTTATATTTTTTTTAATTAATTAATAATGTATTAAAACAATTCTATCTGTCACTCTGAAACCCTACTATGATTTTTTTAAGTGCTTTTAATGAAGGAATTTCTATTTTCAAAGTTTGAACCATTAATTAATATCACAACAAGCCATAAATCAAGTTCCATCAAAATTAATTTGTTGTTCTCTCTGATTACTACGAGTCGATGAAGTGAAACTTTTATTTAGACGAGTCATGACTACCTATATCTCCGATTTTCACATGTTATTTTTATTAGGTGAACCATGATCAAATCCCCAAAACTTTCAATAATTCTTCTCTAGATATAATATGACGTGGAGTGAAGCGACCCAAGTCCGAAAAAAATCAATCAAGTGGAACTTAAATTAAGACGGGCCGCGCCCACCGGAAAAAAACCACCTAGTAACTAAAATAATAATTACGTTTCCTAAATCTTGAATTTAAATATGACCTTATATTTCTAATTGCGGATAATAGCTCTCTCATTGGTTGCGTTTGAATTTCTAACAAACATCTTTTAATGAGAAATAAATTTTGACTTTCTTGAAACTAAAAATAAGGAGGGGAGGGAAAAAATATTAATTCATTCTCTGAGTTACAACTAAAATTTTCGTTTTGATAAAATTGTGATAACTCAATTTCCATCATAAAATAAATATTTTCTCAAAATATGCCTTTTTTTTGTCTTGGACTGGAGGTGTAAACCCTTACAAGTCTCATTCGAGAGGGACTACACGGCCCTCATGCCGGCGCAGGGTGAGCAGCTCTTGCAATATTAAGAGGTAGGGTGGAACTCTTACCCATTCAAACCTTTTCCTCTTGGGAATGCCCTACAACAAGGGCGTTAGATAACGGGGTATGGTCTGAGATGCTATCTAGTAAAAAAATTTCTGAAAGAGTAACGAATGTGATTTTTCCTAGCTAAAAAAATTGCCCCAAACAAGCATTAAGCAAATGAGCTTAAATCTGGATTTACATAAATCCTCCTAAATCTGAAAACAAATAAATAATTTTTAAAAAATTATAATTTCATGAAAAAATACAATAAAATAATTCTCTAGAATTTGTAACAGTGCAAAAATAAAAACTGGTCTTTTATGTTACCAAACGTAAAATGTAGTATTTTTATTACTAAAAATGTAATAATCCCTGATGCTAAGGATGTTGTTTCCCCATTTAATTAAAACAAAAAATTATTAAAATGGATCTAATATCCAATTAAAAGTGGAATGAATAACTTTTACTCCTTAAAATAGTTTCTCAACATGAGAAATATAAATAAAACATTTGGATCAAAGGTAGAATAGGACTCCCTTACATTTTTGTATGAGCGTGCGCAACCGTTTAATATTTCTAACACCCCAAGAACAAAGCCAAATTTTCTAAAAATAGATGAGAATAACGTTATAAATAAAAAAATTGCGAATAGGATTATATTTTACGAAATAGAAATATTGTAAGAAACAAAGTACTAATATGTATTTAATTGAATAATAAAAGTGTTTTTTTACGATTCATCCCGAAACTTAGTTTTTGGGTCGTGAAAATTACACAAAGCCCATTTTATGGCCGATTGATCAAATATATTTTGAAAATTTGACTTTTAGATTGAACCTAATAATAATTATTAAACTCTAAAAAATGATAACACAATATTTTATTTCAATTTATTTTTAGTATTTTTTTCAATAATTACATCCGCCATTTTGATTCTGATTTTAAATTTCAAAAATTATTTATAACTCATTGCAAATTCGAATTCTATCAAAGATTTTAATTTTATCATAAACAGAATTGTTCCGATGTTTATTTTTGTCATTGATGGTGAATGCATAACTTTACTGGTCTCTTTAAAAGAAGTTTTACAGTCTTCTAATTGGCATTAGATATCTTACAGCCCTACACTGATGCCAAGACATAAGAGGTAGGGAGTCTCAACTTATAAATTTTACACTCTTCATATCCCCTCCCTTATGAAGGTTGTACCACTAAAGCCTTGGCTTGGGTTATGTGTCTATGACTATCTACAGAGAGATCGCCGCTTTTTTTATTAGCTATTAGTGAAGGTAAATACAATTGGTTTCGACGAGGAGGTATCTACACGTTTATTCAGTTCTCATATAGACCTCTTGGTAAGATTAGTAGTAGTAGTAACATACAGCTCTTGCCAACCAAGTATTATCCTAAGCTTCATCTTTGAGCAATGCTGTATACCAGTAAGTTGTTGATTGCGCAGTTTTATTATTAAAAAAGTAAAAGCTTATGGGGAAACACCTGGTTCTATTTTTTATGCGGTAAGAAAAAAAGGAATTTTGGAAGCAAAAATTATAATCCTTACACACCTTCAATGTTGACATAAACACACGACATTACTCATTAAAATATAGAAAACCTCTGATTACTCTGTTGTCCGTTGCTGAAAAAAATACGAGTAAAATGAACGATCATATCATGAAAATATTCAGTTGGTTGCATGGCGGACAAAAAAACACAACGGAAATATAATATATTATATTCAAAGCTCTAAAATAATACGATCTATTTTATAAATGTAATTATTATAACTAAAATAAAACTTTAATTGCCATAGATAAAAAAAAATTTAATGAAACAAAATATATCAATTACATCGATGATATTTCGTTGATGAATTTTGTAGTTTCAGATCGTTTCTTTATTTTTTCGGACAAAAAATACACAGTGTTAATTGATTACATCTTCTTTCCAAGGGAGGAGTATTGATAAAATGGCTTTTTAAGTACCTTTCTAGAAAACTTATCTTTACTTTTTTTTTTGGCATAGAATTTATAATTTATGTCGTGACAATTCATAATTGATAAATATAAGAAGTATATTTCTTTGTGTGAATTACAAACTAATAAAAATTAATAGGTCAAGCGTTTTATTATTATTGATTATGAGAACACAGACTTTTTTAATTTTTAAAAAATTATTCGAAAAATATATATAGATTCAAAGGAAACAGGGGGGTTGATAAGTAAATATATGCCATTGAAGCTCAGAAAATAAACAACATTAGACACATAAAAACAACGCCCACTAAATTAAAAAATACGACGTTGCTCTAACTCCGTGTAATTCGGGCGAGCATAGGCCGATGAAACATGTACAATATAATGCAAATTAAACACAGCTTGAATTCTTTAAAATTTTCTTTTTATTTCGCATGCGTACGCGAGTAAACTATAAATGCACTCTTCTGCTATTTTATGAGGACCTTTGTTGAGCGTACGCACCCACCAAAGAGACTCCGGTGTAACTAGATAGGGGATGACTAAACCGGCATGTTTATGATAAATTATAACGTTTTAATGTTAAATTTGTAATAAGAAACCTGGAAACTGCAGATCTCTCCCAAATGCTCGCTCCTTAATAGAACTCAACAATAAGCAAGTAATTCGAATTTAAACGATAGAATATAGGACAGGTTTGAACGCGTTAGAACCCTTTTTTTTACTCAGAGTATAAAAATCAACGTTTATGAGTGAAATTTTTCGAGCCGAGGCCAACAAAATTAAAATTATAGAATTTTAGGAATCTTTAACTTTTGATTTCGATTTGAAGTTTAATTTGAATCTTGAAAGCTGTTTCATAGAATGGTGAAGCTGTAGAATATTAGTTAATTGTTTAAAGATAAAGAAAGGAGACATTGCGAGAGCTCCAACATGGAACATATTAGCCTCCATTCCAAAAAGTGACACTAATTTTTACAATAAAAAAAAAACTTATTTTGGTTTTATGATAATTTGATGCATATAAGAACATAACGAATAGTTCATTCCCCACACAGGCGGCAAACATCACAAGTTTATTGGTGTAATAGATATACAAAATCGGATGCTGCTGGATTGTAAACGTTTTATGCGAATCTTTACGAAAAAGTATTGAACTAATATTATAAAAATATATCACCTGTGTACAATAGCCCAATGACTGAATATATCTAGAACAGCAAGGAACTGGAATATAAAATAATAAGAGGGGTATAAGAGTGAAAGATACACAAAAAAACAGAGGGTTGAACAGCGATCTGTTAACATATCAAGCACAACTCCTAGGGCAGACGCTGTGTGTGATATTAAATCATATACTTTGATTGAGTAGTCTAGCTACATATCCATCAATGCAATCGAGGAACTGAGAAATGCCATAAAGAATTAATGTAGTCACATAGTTTCGACTCATATAAAAACAAGCGGCAGCCAGTAGAAGGATTCGGAAATAATCTAGATAAAAAAATAAATCGAAACCAATAATATTCGGAATGTAAAAAAAGACAGGATTGATTCTAAACATGCCGATAATAAAACTTGACTAATTGTTAAGTTGCCGTTGTTTAACGATTTATTAATTATTTGTGTAATCTTTCAAATGTTTGAGATTCTTAAAATATTCAATTTACAATTATTTAGTTGAAAAAAATAATGTTTATTAATTTATATCTTTGAAGTAAATAAAAAAAAAATCAAATGTTAGGCGAAAAGACCTAATAAATTTTATGAAAGAATACGCACGCGTAACTAAAAGACATTTAAGGTATTTTAGGCCTTGTTCGCTTGCGACTAAAAGTATTATAATTAATAACTCAAATATTTTAAAATTGAAATGCACTAAATGCTACTTTTAACAGTTATTCATTCTATTAAAATCGGGCTAATCTTTTATCTCAAAAAAATGATGGAAATTTTATTTAATTTAATAAAAATTTGTAAGAGCGATATAAAATATATTTTAACATTTTTTGCTCTATCATTCCTTCGTCGCATTCAATCAATAATAATGGTGGATGTTATTTTATTATTATATAATAAATGAGAGTATTGTATGCACATTTTTATTGGCTGGGCGTAGAATAACTGTCATTGCAACAGCACGCGTGCGTGCCACCCAAATTCGAATTTTAACCTAAATGTTCTCTTAAATATTTATTCTTGATAAATATGATAGTAGTAAGGCAACAATTTAGGCAAAAACAAGTCACAGAAGGATTCAATTAATCCCTTGAATAATATTCTGAACCCCAAAAAGCAATAAAAAGGCCATACCCATAAATCGACTTGCAGTGCTCCGTCCTCATTGAAATTCCAACACAAAATAATCTAAAAGTGGTTCAATTGGGCTTCATCCTTTCCCCCAATGAATAACTGAGCGGGTTTGGATATATTTTATACTAAAGACGTTCCCAGCTCCCTCTATTATGTTGGTGCACACCCCAGTTTTGTAATACAGGATGATTTAGGATATGATTAACACTCAAGTGGTAATAAAATTGATTTGGATATTTTAGATTGGAAAAACATTCGTCATCATTGTTGATACACGCAGAACATGTGTTTTGATGATTAAGAGAAGTTCTTCCTCTGTTCGATAAGGTACCTTCACCATCAATAATATCATTTCACGAGTTTTTTTCAACGCTGCCAAGTAGCTTTGTAGCATCAAATCGATGCCCCAATGATATTTTACTTAGTAAAGCTGGTCTCCATCGATCTCCACATCTTCCTCGCCAATAATCATGTAAGCAACGTCTAAGTTATCCCCAACCAATTTTCAAAGATATTTTGTGATCCAATTAACACTAGAAATAGCCTAAACTGTACAGATTTGCGTATTTTTTAATCATGCCAGCCAATAATAAGCTGACTCCAGTAATTGATTGATTATGAGTTTCATCTTGGAAAAAAAAGTCTTCAAGTAAAGACATTAACTTTTCCGACATCTTTTTCTATTACATCTCAATATTTTTTTCGAGTTTTGGCATTGGCGAATATCCTAAAAAATCACAATTCGTCATTATATTAAATAAATTGTTTTGAAGAAAGTAGTTGATGGAAAATTTTTTCTTCATCGATAATATTTACATGTTGTTTTCACGAT
>SGJC01002197.1:0-10888 GCA_009887335.1 Henneguya salminicola
TTCATTTGTAACGTGATCACAATTTCTGCTCATGGATACAAGTTTTATGATTTTTAATGTTATTTTGAGGATTTTAACCTTTTTTAGATTGAGGACTCCACTAATTTAGCACATTAATATTTCTCTCACCATTACCTAAATGGGGTAACCTTTCCGCTACATCCTCATTCAGGATTATTTTCCACAATCCCTTTTCTGTTTTTTTTTTCACGAAATCCATATTTTGTAATTTTTCTTGCCAATTAGAAATAGTCGCTAGGATTGGATGCGTAAAACCTTATTGGCCTATTTTGAGGGAGACACCTCCCCACCCCCCATTCGGTCAACGCTAGCTTCCAGGTAGGAATAAATGTTAAATTAATCGGTTAAATAGGAGTCTCACCCATCAAACACCACAACCAACATTTTTTCTCTAGAAACGCCGCTTTCCATAGACATCGCCTCTCAAATCAAAAAATTACTTCATAAAGACAGGAGCTCCCATTGCATTTATTAAACTATATACATTTTGTATCAATAATTTCTAGAAAATAAGCGCATTCATACATGCAATACATTAGTATAAACGCAGTAATTTGAATGAATTTTTTAACAACCTAATTCCGGTCAGGTGAGTAGAAAATTCATTACATGAGCGTGCGCATGTCTGTTGATAGAATCTGTATAACATCTCCCAAGTTAGCACTCATTAAATTTTACGCAATATTAGATATAAATTCAGTGAAATTATTTATGTATACATGTATTTGAATTAGATATTTATGAAAATGTTTCGTTAACGAACCAGTGATACATTTCAAACTTTTAACGCGGCTTGCTTATCAAAAGTTTGGGAGAGAAATTTAATAAATTGAAAATATATGTATACGTAATGTTTTAATTGATAAGGCACACCGTCATTGTTTGATTTTACAGTTTAAAAATTTGTATAAATTACAAAATTATTTATAAAAGGGAATTCTAATCTATTATTATAACCTCCTCCTCTGAAGTTTCTGATGCATTACTTGATACCTAAGATTTATCGGGGAAATATTTACATCTTCTGAAGCCATTTCAATTTTTTCTCTTTCCTTACCAACTAATCATAAAAATAGCATTGTGCACGAGTATCGGTAACAGATAGGTGTGCAGTTTGAGATATATGAGATTTGAACGTCCCATCTAGGTGCAGAATAACAAACTCATCTTCCTTCTTGCTCTCGGCAATTATTTTCTTTATTAAACTTATATTAAAAAAAATCATAAAACCAATCGATTCGAAGATCCTCATAAGATTTTTTTGTATCACATATTGGACATATCCAATTAGGCATTCTATATGACGATATGATATTTACTGAAACATCAAGTTAACATAAGACAAAGCATCAAAGCTTTGTATATGAGTACAACCCTTAAATCGAACTGGATCCACTATTTTTGAGTACGAAACCTATTATATGATATTTAAGAATGGTACAGGGCATCGCAACGATAGTGATATGTTTTCTTCGCTAAGAATATCCTCGTCAATGTGGTTTTTAAATTGGTTTTTAACTGAATATAACGTGAGAGATTTAAACGTAGGCAAAGAGTCTCCTCTATTGAAAACATGTTGGTTTTTTTTATATTTTCTACAACTTCGGCCGCTTTTAATCTGCGGCCTACAAAAATCGCATAGTAATAAGACTAAAAATTAGTAAAATCTTTACTTCATTTGTTTTTGGAATATCAAATGTAATACTTATGTGATTTAGTGTGATAGCAGTAAGGATACATTGGTGTGTTATCTCAATTGGCTCATATGTATCCATGCTGTTTTTTTTTAATCGAGAATAGTCCTATGATAATTTTGTTAATGGTACAACTAGAGGAACAACTTTTCGATTGACTTCTATTCGTAAATCCGGGGGATAATAGTCCTTAAATTCCGTGGCGGAATGATCCAGACGAGCAATTCTTAACTGATATGTGAATTTTACACACCTCAGAAGGATATTGTATGTGTATATTAGCGAACCATTTTTACCAATATGCCTACTCTAAGGGTTTTTTTTTATTACCGTGAGGTTGAAATCAACTTTGCTTTTTCATTTAATTTAAATGAAAAAAATGCATGCTGTTTTGGTAAATTGTTATCATGATTTATTCGTGCATCTTCATAAATCATAAATAAATTAAACTTAAAATAGATGGTTCGACAATTGTGCTTTCACAAAAAAAGAGCGGCAACTTAGACAGGGTAATAACATTGTCCGGTAATTTAACCGTTTTAAGAGATAAATCTATTGTTAGAACACAATAGAAAACGTGGTTGGGTTGATAAAGAAAATGACTGCGTTGACAACTGGGTAAATTGGCCAAGCCACGAGGCTATTCTTGATTTAAAAAAGAAGAGTTAAAACGTTAAATTGGAAATCGATCCATGAGCAGAACTAAGACCAACTTTATTGTAGTAAGATTTATAAATGAGAGATATAGCAGTGGATGAAATGAACATATCAGAATGATTAATCAATTCATATATTTTTGACACAGCTTGTTGTCTTGACCAATGGTCATTGATATTTATGTTAAAAGCCATCAGAATTAACTTAATCTCCATGACATTAAGGCGTCTAATTATGGCCTAAAGTTTATTAAAACAAGAATTAACTTTTAGTTCATTCAAATGACTTTGAGGATTCATTGCATTCTTGTTATAATTGTATGCACATCATATAAAAAATCTTCGTTGAAAATCAGATCGAGCAATTGCACTATGCGCATGCTCACCGTTTTAATGTGGAAAAAGACATACATATTTTGCTTTCAGTATTTTACCAGCTGTTCTCATTAATATTTATGGATACTAACGTATTAAAAACATAGAAAAATATTTTTCCAACAGGCTTCCAAAATTTCAAAAGTAGAACATTTCTAGAACCCGTTTAATTTACTTTAAATCAATAATTAATTATATCTAGGCGACAAACCTTACATTATCCAAAATATATGTAAGAGGATCTATCTTCCATTTTCTTTCAATTGGATCAAAGTTTAGGGATGGGTTGTTCGTAAATGATCTCATGCTTTACGTAGAGACAGCGATTCATTTAAGAAATTTCACCTAGAAAAGGGGGGTCGGGGGTAAAAAAAACCATTTGTTGAAAACATAATTTACGGACAATCCTTCCCAAAGAGTTAAAGAGATGTTTTTTATAAATAATTTCGTCATTTTCATGAATAATAAAATTATGGCATTTGACTAATTCTCTTGAATTACATGTCGAAATCTGAAAATGCTAGGCAATTTCAAGTAAAATCAATGTGGAGTTTACAATGCCGGTGTTCAATTACATAGCTTGTTCTCGGAAAATGTGTTCTTAACTTTTAAACAATTACATAAATTGTGAGGAAAAAATACATAAAAAAAACGAATTTAGGCATAACATTCAATATAATTACAACAACAAAAATATTGATCAAGCAGATTGAGCACAAGTGGTTTATTTCAGAGATTTTCAAAAGGTGAGAGGGTAGTCGTCCGAAAATTGAAAAATATAAAAAGATGCTCCTGTTTGCTCTTCCTCGTTTTTTCACTTTTATGGTTGGCCGTGAAAATTATATTTTTTTTAAATTGACTGACCGTCTACAAACGTTTAGAATTCTGATATATTTTGATGATTAAATAGAAACATATACACTCGTTTCTATATTTATCCGACTTTTATTATATTTTATCGGGTTTGAGGAAGAAATCTTGTTCTCAGCTAAATTTTCAAAAACATTCAACTTACCTTTAGATGTTTGAATAAATACACGATATTACCTTTAAAAATACAAAATGTTCTAAATACAGCATACAAGAAGAAAATTCTTAAAAATGTTCTGTTCATTTACACATACGCGCACGCGCGAAGTTATTAATATACGCTGTTTAATTTTTATGCGCCATCCTGTAGAACGTATCCACAGAATAAAAAAAAGTACCGAGACCATGTTTATTTTATTGTTTAGACACCAAAATGATGCCTAAAATCACCCTGTCTCATTCGAGATGAATTTAATGATCATCTTCCAATTAGGTTTACAAAATTTCCATGAAGGAGAAACCGACTCATAATTCAGCGGGAGTGGGAGGATTACTATGTTACCATCACACCCATTCCTTTCCCCCTTAGGAAGCAAACCCCTGTTTATATTTTCTCTCGGTTAAGATCGGTCGCAAGTAACAATGGTGACCAAGTGAATTCAAGCTACGGACTTTAGAAGTATTTTATGAATTCATTTTGAATGGCAATTAAAAAAAAGATTGTTCTTACCTGATAAAAGTTTATTAATGTCGCTAAAATTAACCAAATTTTCAATTGCAGTATTCTAAGCTTAATCCAATTTAAATTACATATAAAACTTTTTTGAGAGATTTCCAATCAATATCAGGAATTCTTTCAAATTTCCAATAAATATTAACCCTAATTTGCTGTAAATGGTCTAATATTGCATAACTTTTATACAAATTTTCAGATTCTTGTATAAATTTTTACGTTAAGGACCAAGTAACAATATTAAAACAATTATTTCCCATCCTTTCGTAATTGAGAAATTGTTCAAGTAGTCTGTAAAAATTTCGTTAATTCGTTTAGGATTCAAAAGGTATTTTAATTTTCTCACTATCCTTGGATAAAATGAGAAATTATACCACTGTAGAAGACATATCCAGCAGACTGCATTAGCCCTGATAAGTCATAAGAACAAAAAAAAGGGTTATACTTAAAGTGTAAATACTATTTTATTAAAACCTACAAATGATGAGTTGCAAAAAAATCAAATGCGCATAATTAATAACAGTGACAAAAATTCGTATGAGAAGATAAAAATTATAAAACCAAAAGTTTTCAAGCATTATAATTGGAATAAAATAAATATAAATTTAAGAAAGGTATAAAATTAAAGATTTTAATAAAGAAGTAAAATTACACAACATCAGACATTTCTAATTTTATGCCATGCGCGAGATTGTTTTTTTTTATTTTTGGAGCCTTGCCTTTAATAAATCAATTGTCAGTAATTTGAATTAGTTAAGATAATAGGATAGTGTAAATAAATCACGACTTAGTTTATCCTCTCGTTATAAATATGGGATTGGTTCAGCCACGTAAAGTTGATTGGAGGTAGTTTTGTTGTGTCAACTGTAAATAGACCTTCGCATATACTCTTAAATAGTTTTGGATCACGGAGATCAATATTTGAATGGGAAATATCGTGCGAGATACAATGGTGATTCACGCATAACCAATCCCATCTGGTATTATGCCCCTAGAGATACCAGGTTGGGTTTGATTTTTATGAGCGAAACCCCTAATTTGTGATTTTTATGTCAGTATTGCCAAAATGGTAGTAGTTTAACGTTAACAGAAAAGAAATCAATCTCGTAAGAGACCGATAATGTTTTGCGCATCCAGTTAATGACAACAAATATTCATTCAATTAATAAGATATTGAATGAAAACAACGGTGAGTTTTTCAGCAGATGAAAGATTTATACAATAATATTAAATCATTCACTGGTTGAGGGGAGGTCTACAAAATTGTTGGTTCAAGGGCCATACTGGCGATTTGCCAAAGTTCAGACGGGCCAAGGCACAGGCAACCCCATGACGTAAATTTGATAACAACATTCTTCCGTTCAAGTTGATTGTCAGCACAGCGTACCAGATTTATGGTTCTCACAATCTGGTCTTACCCTTAACCGTAGTTTGGAGATTCCTATTCAAGTACTTATTGCCGATATTTTGCATCGAAAGCTTGCTAAATTTCACAGTAACCTGTACTTTAAGAGGCAGTTACAAAGTCAATAGATCGTGTAAAATTCCAGAATATGACGAAATTAGTCATATAGTCTGCATACTGGCATAAAGACATTCTCCGTCGGGCCCAACAAAATATTTTTACTTTCGCATAATATATTTTTGTGTTTTTATGATTGAAAAAATATTTTTTAAAACGTTTTAGGAAGAAGCGTATAATAACTTGTCAAAATGGACGAACGAATTGTTTGGAATCTGAATTCAATGAATATTTTTCATTTTTGATAAAAATATCTTTGTATTCGTAGTAAGTCTTAATTCAGTTTTTAGCTGCATATTTACGCTAGATGATTGAAATTGCTTTAATTTTTTGTTGAATGGATATTTATAATGCATGCTTATCTCCTTTGCGAAGAGGTACAGTTCATCCTATTCAGTATTATCTATGTGTTAGGTTGGCACAATTGACTAAGAACAGCGATAAGAGTAAGAATCTATACAACTTAGCATATCTCACTTCTTTTCTCTTTGAACGCTATATCACAGAGGCATTAGTTCATTGTGATTATTTTGAAAGAGATTTCCAAAAATTGTTTGCATTCTTTCTTGATCAAAATAGCTTAATTTGGATCTAAAAATTTGAGAATAAGTTAAATAAAATTGTAATTTAATTTTCTGATTGTCCCGTTTAATGAAAATTGCATATCATAAAATACAAAAACAATCGAACTTTCGAGAGAAGTCGTTAAGACGACGATATTAGGATCGTCAAAGTCATTATTTATTACGTGAATTATCAGAACCCATTGTTTGAAAATGCAAATTTGTATTTTACAGTTATAATAACCTCCATTGCCATTTATTTTTATTTTAGTAGAAGTGAACCTATTTAATGAAATAAAAAGATATTTTAATTAGTTTAGCGACTAATAGATAAAAATCAAATTTTCAAGCTAATGCGCAAATCCCAACAAAAATGGCCAAGAAACTGTAAGGATTACAATTTTATGAAACCAAAAATAAATATAAACTCGGTTTTCTTCTAATTATGTCGATAAATTTAGAGGAGTCCGAATACAAAATAAATAAATAAAGGTTCATGCGATCTCCGACATTTCATAATAATTTTTCCTTGAAATCTATAAAAAAATCAAGCAATACTGAAAACAAGGTCAATCATTTTTAAAAAATATAATTTTACAATGAGGAAAAATTTTAGTATGAATACGAAGTCAAAGTTATTTTTTATATTATTATTATAATAATATATATTAAAACAATTCTGTCTGTCACGCTCCAAGCCTACTTTGATTTTTTGAAGGGCTTTTAATGACGGAATTTCTATTTTCAAAGTTTGAACCATGAATTAAGGTCACAACAAGGCATAAATCAAGTTCCACCAAAATTAATTTTTTTTTCTCTCTACTACGAGTCGATGAAGTGAAACATCCATTTAGACGAGTCATCACTACCTTCTTCTATATCTCCGATCTTCACATGTACTTTTTATTCGGTGAACCATGATCAAATCACAAAAACTTAGAATAATTCTTCTCTAGATATAATATGACTGGGAGCGAAGCGACCCATGTCAAAAAAAAAATTAATCAAGTGGAACTTGAATTAAGACGAGCTGAGACCGCGAGCCCAAACCACCTAGTACATTAATAAGTCGGTTGAATTATACTCTTTGTTTACTTTTATTTCAAAACGAGTTTTATAGATTTCAATGGCATTTTCTATTTCCCTTTTACAGGAGATATATATTCTTCATTATCTTTTGAGTCATTTTTGTTGGTTTTGTTCCTTTGGTAAAGTTATACGGTGATTTTTTTGCTAAAGTTGTAAATGAATGTATTTTTGTTAAGAATAATCGGTCTTGTTTAGGTTAAAAATTTTGTGGGAAGAACACACATCTTTTTTAGTGATTTTCAACAATCATTAATAAATGTGGGAGCAGTTGCCGATCTGTGATATAGAATTCCACCCTCGCCATTGTTTTTTTTTCACGCATGCTCTTTAATATAAATGCTTCCTCCGCTTAAGAACCTTAAAAGCTATAAATTCCTCGGAAGAATCGGCAATTTTAAATCCAATCGAAAAGAAGTAATGCAGCAACCGACTGAATGTCCTAATTGCCCCAATTCGAGAATGTGTAGACGAAAACGAAGATTGCGCTGCACCAAAAAAAACAATGGTCCATGTTTAATGAAACTTTTTTAGATTGCAATCGCATATCAACTGATGAATTGTTAAACCTATCCTATTTTTGGCTGGCCAGGGTGGGAGAGTTCTATCGCATTCGACCGCAGTTGCCAGTAAATTTAATATTCTGCAAAGGATTCCTAGTTTTCAGTTTGAAGAGCCAAATTTTACTTACATGCAATTCTGCAACAGAATCTTCCTTTAATTTGTCATTAAACTCTTGATACAAACTATGATTCCTAATGGGAATAATTCAAAAATTGAGCCAAGTATCTTTTAAAGGTGCATTCCCACCCATAAAAACAAAATTGTTTTCATTTCCAAAATCACAATTTTGAATATTTGGAAAAATTTTGTACTTTTTCTTCATGATTTAACATATCGTAGGCTGGCAATATTCATACCAACGGCCGATTAAATGAAAGAAGTTGCGATTGATCTTTGGAATAATAACCCGCCGCTTGGCGGCGCCGCTACAAAATATTTCAAATGATATTTTTTAATTTTTTAAGCATGTTACATATCATTAAATGAATAATAAATTGCAGATAAGTAATTTAAATCAGTTTTTATACGTTATAAATAATTTTATTACTCATTGAAGCATAAATTTTGGTAAAAATAAAAATTAATCGCCATTAATTTTTTTTAACGGTGCCGCAAAGCGGAGGGCTATTGTTCTAAAGATGATCCGAAGTTTCCGCCTTCTGAAAGCTTAATTAGATCCGTTAAACCGAGAACAAAAATCCATTCGGTAAGACACTCCGAGCTTGAGGTGAAATACGAACATATTTCAACCAATTTGGCGCATGGCGTAAAGGACATGCGCCTCCGATTCAGCCATTTTTCTTTAAATTTATAACAATAAAATAATTAAAAGTTAAAAAAAAAGCTGGTAACTAGGCTAAACGATTTTATTTAAAATTCATATTATTTTCATTTTTTTAAATCAAATTGTTAAACACTGCAACAACTGACAGAGTAAGAATTTGTATGTGAAAAGTATGTTGAGGTTATTTATTTTATGCTATTTTCTCTACATATTTAAGACTTAATTCGAAAATCGGTTTTTACTTCATTAAAAATGTCCAATGTGTCTCGATAATATGAATGTGTTTGAGATCTTTAGACTCTTTGTTTCTTTTAAGATTATCAACAGTGAAATGTGCTCATTTTTTAATTCAAATTTATCAAGTGATAAATACTAAATATTAAAACAAAATTTGACAAAACACAGCGTAATAGTGAGTCTTAATTCAAGATTGTCACTGAAGCCTCAGAGGAGTGACTTAATGACAGCGCGTGTGCAATTTGCAATATCAAGAAACAATATCACTTTTAAGATATTTACCAAATAGAAAGTTGAAGAAGGTCGACGGGTTGGTGCAATAAGTAAACGCGCATGCTTGGATAATGCAAAAACATAGAAAAGGCGAGAGAATTCGATTTTAATGTTTTAAATCGGTAATGCAATTTAGTACAGAAATAAATTCAGGTATTTAAAGTTTTTATAAAAATATTCGTTTTTCAAACCGCACAAAACAAAACCGAGATTATGTTACGAGCTTTTCTAGTTGTTTTCTTCAAAATTTGCTCAGGCGCTTTGAAAATAAGGAGTCGTGTGTTGATCCGTGCAACATTTGATAACAAAGGAATTTTTAATATAAATTCAGTTGAAAATATTATGAAGTAAGATAGTATGTGAGAGCTAGAGATTTTAAGAGGCCACAAAATAATCAATTGTTTTTACGGCTTTTATATATGTTTCAGAATGATCAAATGCGGTTAATAAATCTTTTAGTGTTTATCCTACAAGCATGCGGAAAATAAATATACCAACCATCAATGAGACAATCACAAATATTTTTAAAATACATTAGAAGATCTTTAACTCAAAGCTAACTAATTTTAAAAATTTTAATTTTACAACAGACTACTCATGATAAAATAGAAAGAATCTTGACTGAAGAGATATGATTATTCATCCGCCATTAGTAAGACAACTGCGCATGTATATTATCAAGTTTGTGTTTTGCTGAAATAAAAAAATTACAAACGAGCATTTTTGGGGAATATCCTGAGATACATAATGATTTTATATTAAAGTTCTTTAAATAAATTTGCAGTGAATACTTTGGACATTAAATCACTTGTTTTGCCATTGATTGCTCCCAACTCTATAACATTCCCAAAAGATTTTCTTTCCATATAAAAATATATATTTTGGCTGAATGATAGATACAATAGTACCCTCTTTTCCATTTTAATGAGCATGCGCGCAATATTTTAGTATTTTGTTTCTTAAAAGATTTCTATTTGGTAAAATATAATCATATTCTCAATTGTTTATTTATAAAGTTATTCTCATCTATTTTTAGAAAATTTGGTTTAGTTCTTGGCGTGTTGGAAACATCAGATAATTTGCGGATGCTCATAAAATGTAGGGGGATCCTATTCTTTATTCTACCTTTGATCCTATATTTTTTTCAAAAAATTAATTATTTTTAGCAGGCTCTTAGCCCTCTATTTTTAATGTGTCCACGTTAATATTTGGAGCCGTAACCATGCATAAACTTTGCAGTTTCTATTTTGAAAAGCTCTACAACGTTGTTCTCTTTTTACGCTACGATTAAATGCATCGATAATGTTAACTCTATTATTAAAAAAGAGTTTTCAACAAAATTGTTACAATTTTCCTATTCTTAATATTATTGGCAGTCCGAGACATTTTAACAGCCAAATTTGCGTCCGATATATTAAAAATAGAATTAATTAATAATTTTTTTAAATAATGCTAAATTATATCTAATATGGCATTATATATTAATAAATGGTAGTCTAATTGATAAATTTCAGAAATAAGTCCAAATTTAGGTTGAAGCTTACCATCAGGGTTGAAGTTTACTTAAGGA
>SGJC01002218.1:0-11473 GCA_009887335.1 Henneguya salminicola
AAGAATAAATTTACTTTAATCTTTCAAAAATAGTTTTTATATCTACCGTTCTAAGTTAATAATAATTAAAAAAAAAGAGAGATATTGTGGCTATGGCATAAAGACAAATTATTCTACTTTAGAAGATTTTAGATTGCAAGACTGTGACACGAAATAATTATTTCACGATTTGCAGTTTCTTGCTAATTTTTTTCCTAAATTAATTTTTACTCGGTATAATCAGGTGTTGCGGGGAATTACTAAGGATTTTAGTTATGCCTATAGTTAAATGTAAGAATTATTTAGCTTTAATAATGAAAATCAATATATTTTTGGAATTGCATACCTAATCCTATAAGTCGATTACATACTTTTCATTCGTATATATTTATATACTTTTTTGATTATTCTATAAAATACGATCGATTTTTATTTAAAATGGTAGTAAAACTAAAATTTTACAATTCGACAATGATGATAGAAATAAATTGTATATATACATGAAATTATATAAAAAATATAGAATAATTAATAAGTTGAAATATTATTATAGTTTTTGCATATATTTCTATACTTTTCTTTTTTTGTATGACTACACTTTATTATTTAATTATCATCACCTGTAATTCTCTTAAAACATGAATTATAAATATGCTTCTTGTTATGAATAAACATCAAGATATCTAATTCCATTGAACGCAGCCTCGACGTGTTCAATAACTTTGAATTGGGGTTCGAAATTCCGTTTGACTGTAACATGATTGTTTTACGTGGACAAGAATTTAATTTAAGACAGGCAGTAGACAGATGTTGGCGTGCAGCAATAGACGTGTGTTGGAGAAACGTTCACATCGTATCAATAACTTCTAAGATAAATTAAGAGAGAAAATGAAAAATATTCTTCTAACTTCATCGAATATTTAGCAAGCATTAATGAAAAAAAAACTCAAGATTGCAATAAATGTTTAGAGCTTGCCTATGGGGAGATTAAAACGGTATCAAATCATCAAAAATATATCTCAGAATTGTAAGCATATTTTCAGTGTTTATCATCTATATCAATCGTTATTTTTGTTAAGATTATTTTTCTATTCTTAGACGCAATGCTAGTTGAAATTGCAAAATATATCAAATCTAAATTAACTTTGCTTTTTATTTAATATATTTTGTGTTTACATACTTCATTTGAGTTTATTTATATTTTATTAAAACCTTTTCTTTTGATTTTCACATTTTCGTTCGCGCCAGTATACCTACAGTAAAATATATTGTATAAAAAAAATACTGTGTTGTATATATTTATATCAATTGATTTTTAAAAATTTTCAATATTTGTAATTATAAAAACTAATAGCTCGATTGGTGTTTCTTCATACCCTATATTTCTATAATTTTATCTAATCGTCGTGTAAAATTTAATATCAAAAGTATCCGAATATCTCATAACCCCAAAGCCAATATTATTAAGAAGTAAATTAACTAAAATCTTATAATTCAATTATTATTGGCGGTTATAAAATTATCAAAAATAAATATATATGTATTTTAAGCGATTAATCCCATTTTAAAATATAAAATAAAAATAATATTTTAGATGATCAAAGAATTTATTATGTTTGTTATTCTATTTTATATTTTTTCCCAAATTAGGGCCAGGGGAACTTTCATTAGGCATCAAATTTTTTCAATGTAAAATTACCTTGTTAAATATATTTGAACTGTGAGTGTTTTTAAATCGTAATTTAATTTGTTTTTACATTCAAATTACCAATATATAATAGTTCTGCCCGTTTGACATAGTTTAATATCATAGGTATATATAGAAAATGTCGATTCCTCACCGAAATGTTATTATTTACTTAATTTGTTTTTATGAATAATGACTGAGAACTATTTTTAAAGAAGTTTAAAAAAAATACTGAATGAAGGGTTTTGGATGCTACATTAAACACCCCGTTCAAATGTCGGATAATTAATCGGCAACTTTTATTTATAAATATATTTAATTCATTTTTGATGTGTATCTAAAATAGAATTGCATATTACTCTTAAATTTTATAAATAGACAATAAATCGTATATATTCTTAGATATTTAAAAAATTAATGATAGAATATCGCATAATGAAATACAATTATAGTTATTGTTGCTATGACTGTTAAAAAAAAATGCCTCTTTTGGGAATGAGGCTGCGGATTTTTTTTTCTATAAGAAAGTTTAAAAGCGATAAATTGGCATCTGAAAGTATCATTGCGATTTTTAATTACAAAATTTCGATGCTCTCTATTATAAGTAATTTAAAATAGACAACTTATATATTTTTATTGACATTTTACAGAATATTCCACCTCTATCGATGTTATATTTAGATCAAGTAATCCATAATTTAAATTTTTAACGATTTATTAGATTATGAATTTTAAAAAATAATAAAATTTAATATTGGCAATTTTATGTAAAAACATTTTTACCCCCATACTTGTTTTTAAGAATGCTTAATTAATAAATTGGTATGTTTACATTTGAACCTTTAGGATTAAAAAAATATTAAGAATACAGTATGTTGGGAAAAAAGAGTACTTAGCCTTATTTTAGACTATAGGTTATTTTCAAATATTTTATTGTATTTTTCAATTCAGGATTCTAGATATTTTAATTTTTGATAATTAATATCACACTTTTCAGAACCTATTCATATTTTATACTTGTATCTTGGTAATTTAATGTTTACTTTATCGATTTTTTCAGAAAATTGGCATTTTTATAAAAGGGTATTTTATTCTTTTAAGATATTCGCAGTGCCAGATGGACCTTGGTATAATGCGTCAAAGACAATTTTTCAGCATAATATTATAAAACGATTATTTATTAAATAGGGGAGGACTTATCCTTTACCATTCGAGAGCCTTATTAAATAAACACACCTAAATTGGGTGTAAAAACTTGAGAATATTATATAAATCTTAACTTTGAATGTATTCATATATTAACCAATTCAATTTTCTATGAAAATTTAGAATATATTTTATATGGTTCTGGTTTAACTGAATAATCAAAATCTTAGGCGTTTGTTGTTGCAGTAATAATCAATTTTTTATTCTGATTGAGTTTAGAAAATCTAAAGCTAAGTTTATTCTCCGTATACGTCCTACTTAAACATGTGTTACGCTAATAAAATTATTACTTTATAAAAAAAGATCATTTATAAAAGTGATATTGGAAACAACAAATTTTCATATTTTATGTTTTAGTGCATCAATTTATAAAAAGGAATGCTTGAAATTTATATTTTTTATTTAATACATAAGTTATTCTATATAATTTTATTCAAATAAAGCTTGTTATGAAATTATATTATTTTAATGCAAATGAGGGTTTATTATAAGTAGTCGTGGTAGTCGCTGGACATTCAAAGGAACAGAAAGGTCAAGAGGTCTACGCTGGTTTATACCATTTACTTAAGAATTGGCTGTTTTTTTTATAAAAAAGTTGTATTCTTTAATTTTTTTTATTATTTTATGCTTTCATTGGGGCAGACTGTAAGAGGAGCAGCAGGGATAGAAGCATATGAAGTCTGCGATACTTATGAAACAAGTAAAAATATAATTATAAATATTAAATTGCCTTCAAACAAAGTTAGCAAGACATTTTCAAATTTGATCCGCTAAGTTAAGAAATTGTCCCTGCCCCCTATCAAACGTTTGGTGGCATACTCAAAGTAATCTGTAGAAAAGCCCTTTAATAGTATATTATATAGTTTTTACTATAAGAACTAAAGTTATTTATTGAAAGTTAGGGGTAGGATCAGCTAGATATGGCGACATCTTATGCAAAAATATTTGGGCTTCGTACCAATTTTTATATTCTAAAAATATTTGCAAATATTTTCATTAGATCATAATTTTGATACAAAATGTAATTATTTTTTAACTTTTTTTCTATTTTATTATAAGTATTGTATTCTATTGAACTGCTTAAATAAATAATATTTGTACAATCAAAAAAACATGTATAAATTTTTGTCTTTTCTAAATTTTTATGTCATATATGCTCTTAGAATTTAAAACCTATTTTTATATCGTTAATTTATGACCAATAATCTATAAAATTATTAAACTTTCCGAACATCATAACCAATATACAGGAACGTACGATAAAAAAGGAAATAAAATATTTGCAGAAAGATAATGGTTATTCGATTATTGGCCAACAATATATCCATCCGTCGCAAAAAATTGCATCCTTTTGAACAATTCCTTAACTTAAGCTGATTCAAAGCCTTTTTTTTCCAAATTTATTGTTTTAAAAAAAATTTTTGATTTAAAGCTTTTTGAAAGCATTATGATATAGGGAAAAATAAAGGTAAAATATATGAAATTTATAAAACTGTTCGCCTAAATATTAGTTGCATAATATTAAACTCTATTTTTTCTTTTAAATTTTTTTAAGCAATAAAAAGCTTAAATTGTAAGGCTTTCACGATCTATTTTTTAATTGACTAAATATTATTATTATGCTACAATTCTTTCATCATTTTCAAAACTAAATATTTATTTTAGCGTTAGATCTTTATTTCTCTTATTTTCATTATTTTAGTAGCGTCCATATAACATCCTGCTATGGGTTTAAGCTAGATACCTAAGTAAAGAAATTTTTCGCATCGGGAAAAAGGGGGAAGTAAATTGACTTTTAAAAGTAGCAATGACCTTTATATATAATTGGAGGTTTTTTTATACGCAACAAAACCAGTAAAGAATGGGAAAAGTATGGTTCGATAGAACTGAGGATTCGTGTGCCGATAAGCTTTCTTACTTATCTTTCCAATATTAATTTGATGAATTATTTCGAAATGTTAACAATGGATGACTTAAAATACATTTTTAACAAAAATAAATGTGGGTTACAGATAGTGGACAAAATTGTATACGTTTGAATGGCGGCGTTAAAAGTAAAAAAAAAGAACTGTAATAATTTATATGGAAAATATATATTGATTTAAGAAGATTAGATCGGTTTGATATTATAATCAAAGTATTATTTTTTGCGAATTATATGATAAAGTGGAAAGGATTTTAATTAATGTCCAATAGGATAACTGCATTAACATTAAACAGGGACAGCCAGTTTGAGTATATCAATGTCTTTTGCTGATAAAGGTAAATCGTACTAATTTTGCAAATCGAAAAATAATTGAAACAGAGTAATGTAATTTAAAAAACTTTAAAATTGATCAATAATGTTATTTCCCAGTTCGAGTTGTATATATTTATATTGAGTTTTTAATATAATCCTAAGACTTCTTAAAGAAGTTATAACTGGATTGTGTCATTGCAGATATTCTATCTCAAATTTATAAATTTTTGCAATAAATACTTTTATTGTTTGGAATTAAAGGGTTTGGATGAGTGTGAGATAGTAATTCTTTTAGTCATAGAAAAATGGTTAAAAGAATTCAATGTGGCGCCCATGTTTAACAACTGAGGTACTTTGTATATTCTCGTTCGAATATTTGTTTTATGAATGATTAGTGAAATATGTTTTTAAAACATAAATTAAAATATTTCTGGTGCTGCGAGCAGTACAAAAATTCAAATATATTTATAGGAATACGTAGAATATAATATATATCAAATAGACAAAACAATTATTTAACATTTTTAACTTTTGATGAGTTATTTGTAATAAATTTGCGCTTACGTTTATATGTATTTTAATTTATTAAAAATTAATTATATCACATCCTTATTGTATTTATAACATTATTATCCTTGAAAAAAATAGTTTGTAAAAGTTCTTAAGAATTTCCTTTTAAATTAAAGTAATCCCCCAAAGTACCACTATTATAATTAATTAATTTAGTTGAGTACACGTGGGAAAGGCATTACTTTCAATAAAACTTTGTTCTGTTGAAAAATTCTCATTCAAGCACTTGTATTTGTTGCACTTTTAAAGAAAAAAGGAATACGAATTAACGATAATAATTGAAAAGAATAACCATTGTGAGTATTTATCTCCAAACCAGAACCCCAAGAATCTTTAAATTTTTTATTAATCATAAACAAACAGAAAATAATAAAAGAGATCCCAATAATATTTTTTTAATGCGTTTTAGAATAAGAAGATAAAATTTATTTGTTTGAATCTAAAAGATGAGTTGTTGTTTATGTTTATGTATATATATATCTACATAAGCAACGCGCACAAATGCATTTTTAAGTAATTCATTTTTTTAACAATGCATTTTTAAGTAATTCATTTTTTTTAACAATGAATTTATATTTTTTCTCAATTTTTTATACTTTCATGAAACATATTTTCTTGAATCTCTGTTGACATAATATTAATATTCTTAGCAGGATAAATTGTGTAAAAAAAATTCTTTACATCTTCTATACA
Organism: Henneguya salminicola; assembly: GCA_009887335.1. Classification (NCBI taxonomy): domain Eukaryota; kingdom Metazoa; phylum Cnidaria; class Myxozoa; order Bivalvulida; family Myxobolidae; genus Henneguya; species Henneguya salminicola. Next base: position 6,375 of record SGJC01002218.1, read on the forward strand.
TTTTATTGTTAACTATACAGAAACTCGTTCTTTGCAGACAGGCTCATTAACTCTGTAAAATTAGATATAGAGCCCGATAATTCTAGAATTTTTTATTTTAAACCAGCATATTCTTCTTGATTTTATTAGAATGTTTCTTATTTTCATTATTTGATAAAAAATATTATTCTCCATCAAATTCAAGAAAGAAATCTTAGCGTACATGATTGTCACTTGTCTTTTTTTATTTATAAAACCCGTTCATGTGTTTGTTTCTTAATGCATTACTAAAATTTTTTATCATGTCGCATATTTTAATGGTTGGCCACAATCGCACTACAATTCTGCAAACTAATATTTTTAATCAGAAAATAAAAAAATGAATCTTCGCTTTTATTTTTCGATTATAATGTTTGAAATAAATTTTAATTCTGTTTTGAGAATTCTGTTAAATAAAAGCGATCGAATAATATGTATATATTTTAATCAGTTTATAACTTATTTTTTTATTTGAGGTCGTTTGCTCGATTTCATTACCAATGTTGCTCTAAAGATTTAGAACAATTCTTAGCTTGCCCGTTTACATTTTTTTTCATTTAAATAGCTGGGTCATAAATTTTCTTATTAGTTCCTATGGGAGGTTTTTAAGGGCATATTTAAGCTTTCCATACGAGTTGGGGCATAGAACCGGTTAAAATTAATTAAATTGCATATATTTCAATCGATCTTAACGGCTGAGCCTAATCATACTGCAGTCTGATATTTTTACTTCGTTCATTTTATGATGTATTCTTTAACAGGCTTAAATATATTTTTTTTATCGGTTATTGATTTTTAAAACCTGACTGGTATCGTTCCAAAGTGACACAGCAAGCCCGTGTTATGATATAATCGCGCTAGTTAAAACCTATTACCCAAAACAGAAATTTATAGGGTTCTCTTTTTTTAAACATCCCAAAGATCCTTTTTTTTGCAGGAAAACCATATCACGACCTAATTGCAAAAGCAAATACATTGATATCATACCATGCAATTAAAAAAGGAATATTTTTATTGAAATGCAGATTGAGATACAAGAATTGATTTAGTATTTGCTGATCAATACGCCGTAGTCATTCTTTTGTTTTAAATAACTTTTTCGAAAACAAAATTTAAAAATTTATTTTTTGCAATAATTTATTAAATGAGCATTGATCTCAAAATAATCAAACGGCATTGAAACTAAATATAAGCGTCATGATGGCCGCACCTAGAATAGATTTACTCATCATGACTGCAAAGATGATATTTTCTCAATATTTACACGCTTCTTCCCTTCACAAAACTATATTTTATACATTCTTCAAGAAAGAGAAATGTATAAAATTATATTAAATATCCAGTATCATAAGGTCAATATTCATCAAAACTCATTTTATTTGTTTCTGCTCATAGAGGGCTATAAGAAATATTTGGATTCTTGCACTAACCTTTAACATTTTTTAAAATGTTTAGCGTTTATTTACCTACCGTATAATCTCGATTATAAGACGCACCTTTTTTTGTCATTTTCGTTGCAAAAAATTAGGGTGCATCTTATATATAGATATATTTATTAATTTTATTTTACGTTTGATGTTTTTCGAGGTGTTGACAATGTCTCTTTCAGCCTTAGGGGTACAAAATCTATTAAAACGTTATTTTCAAGATCTACCCGTCTCCCATGAAGAAAACGCGAATTATTTTTATTCATCCCGTATTTTACCACGCCTATGGTTTTTTCCTACCTATTTTATTAGCAAATAAAGGTTATGGTTTGTCTTTGGTTTATTTTTGTGCATAAGTTTAGGATTGAAGTTCTAGAGTTAAATAGTAGGGTTAGGAATGGGTCATAGTTTTGGTTGAGGTTTATGGTTTAGATTTGGAACTAAATCAGGAGGTAATAAAAAAAGCAGGACTAATGAAAAATATATAAAGCGTTGCACTCAAGTCTCCGTAGGCTGTCTCTCAATAATCGGCAATTAATTCGAGCTATATTCAAACAAAATATTTGGGTTTAAAACATGATTTATCAATGCAACAACTTTTTAATAAATATTTTTATTTTTCAATCAAGTTAAATTTTGGGGGTGCGTCCTATAGTCGAGATTCTACGGTATTTATTACTTAAAATTAATGTAATTTATTGTTTATTATCCTCCATTTGAAATTAACAAATTTTGAAGGAATTTTTATTTATGTTTCTTGATGAGGCCAAGGCGGTTTTTTAAATATAGAGTAAGAATTTTTAAATAAACAAACTCATCTAATGTTTTATTTTTCTCTCAAGCAAGGTTAATTTTGAATTAAATACTTTGCAGTGCTGAATGTTACAATACTCAATATCTATATTTTACTTCATATCCGTTCTTAGCTGCTTAAAAAGTTTCACTTAAAAATATTTTTTTAATTAGAAAAGTGTTATCGTAGTTAAAATCGAAAAATTGTAATTCTGAGAAAATTTTGTTGTATCTTTATATGTATATCGTCCAAATATATTTATAATAAATAAGAGATCTGGAACAAAATTAAACACTATTAAATTATTTTTCTTTTTTTATCATTCAGAATTCAAGATCTGTTCTTGTCTTAGGATTTTTTGATAGAAATCATTTGCTTATGAGTTTGTTAATTTTTATACCCTCATATTACTCTTTATTTCGTTTTATTAAATTTTATAGTTTATCGCAATTGTATGGCAAACTAGGTTTCTTTGTTTATTGAGTTATTAACTTAAATTTTTTTTTTATTGTTGAGCTTATCTCTATAGTGTTTTTTAATAATATGAATAATCGATTTATTTTTCTTTCAGCGTTAGTACTTTCTTATATTTTTCGCGACCAGAAATATCACGGATCACGTCAAATATTCTAAAATAATTTACTCTTTCTTACATTTTTTTACTCCTTACTTAGTACAAGACTGTATTATGAAGATGCATTGTTTTTTAGATATCCTGTATATTCGTGTGCAAAACTACTCTTTTTTATGACCAAGGACGACTATTATAATGAGTTTACTGGTTCTCGTAAAGTATAAATAAATTATTATCTTAATAAAATTAATTGTTGTCTTTTTAACATTTTTTATCTCGATGTTTATACACCTTTATTTAGTTTCCATACTTTGATATTTATCGCATCAATAATAATTTTTATATTAATAAATAACATAGAAAATGTTTTAATAATGCTTATTATTGACTTTTGAGCTGTATTAATTATTGTCTTTATTTCGCCGTTTACCCTAATTTTAATAAAAATTTGTCTCTCAAATATAAATTATGTCTGACTTGCCAAAATTAAAGAAAATATAATCTATTATTTAATAAACTTATTTCAGGCTATTATGTCATAAATATTGTCGCCAAAATCAATTGATAAAAAAATAGAAAAAACTTTAATGTGATTATTATATTAATGGACATAGCCAGCAAAAATAAATCAGTCAGAGGTAACAATCCGGAATTCTAAAATAATTTTTCAGTTAAGAATAACTCAATTGGTAAATAATATATAGAATAAGGATCCTTAAGATAATAAATGTAAAAATCGAATTGAAGAAAATGTACGTATTTTATTAGGTTTAATGTTAATCGTTCTAAAATATGCATTAATTATAATGAAGAGTTATTCACAATTAATTGGAAGATAGTAAAATTGAAAAATATTTGACTGAATTATCGGTTATTATATTTTGTCAAGTTAACACGATTAGATAGGAATGAAAATTCGTTTAATATTTTGTTATTCGAATACATAATAATTTCAAAACAGTTTGAAAACTAGTGAGATAATTTTATCCTAGCAGAGCTTTGATAATAAAAAAATGTATTGCATTTGATTCTTTCATATGTTTCCTATCTCATTATATGTTATTTTACAATTTTGCCAACCGATAGTTTAGATATCCTCAGCCTGTAAGCAAGAGGTATTTTTTAGGCAATATTTTCTTCTCTCTCCCTGGATATATATAGCTAAACTATTCTTTTTGGAGTTAAGATTTACCATTCACCTACCACTACGTTTTTGTGGGAGAGATACATATAAAAATTTAAGAGAAACCCTGAACTCCTCAAGCCAAACGTAACTCATTATTTCCCTTCGTAAGGTAAGCCCTACTACTGGGTTATTTTTGTGTGGGTCGATAAATTACTTTAATTGTATTTAACCTATACTATATAGGATGGTAAAAAAATAGTTCTAAATATATCGCTGATATCATGAGGGTTGAATCAAGACATTTTAGTATGTAATACAAAAAATTCTTCAAAATATAAAGGTTTACCAGCTTTTTATTGATTCAAACTTGAAAAAAAATATGACCATATTCTTTAAAACTAAATGATTGATCTAAAAGGCCTTAAGATAGACTTTATAAAAATTAAATGAGTTATGTATTATGTAAATATCTCAATGATGGAGTCAGAGGAACATATTTAAATTATTTATTTACGCTCTTTTCTTCTATCGGTTGTACATTTAAAATTTTTCACAATAATTACATGGTATTTTCAATTTATCATTATTTCAATTATTCAGAACCCATATGTAGTTATATAAAAGATAGAACGGGTGCATCTACTTAATTTAAATACATGCGAAGAGAATAACTATTTTATCATAAAAACTGGTAAAATCTATATATTTAATATTATTGGGACGAGCTATTTAGAAAATTGATAATATTTCTCCCTAAAAAATGAATTAAGCATATAATATTAATATAAAATATTAATTTTAAATAAATAAACATGTTTAATCCATAACGAAAACTAGAAAAAGGATATTCCCTGCAAGCTTTCAATTAATTTTGCAATGAGATGTTTCAGTGAGAGAATTGGGTGGAAATCTTAATATAAATATTATTTTGTACACAAATTAAAGAATAATTCTGTTTAGTAAAGCATACTAGTCAGACACAAATCTACTCGGCAGCGGAAAAATAAGCCAGCATAAGTTGTAACTGGAGACATACATATGATAAAAAAAAAAAACTTATTGTGATATATAAATTAGTTACTGAAACAAAAAAAGAATAAATAAATAAATGCAACGTTTTATGCTTATTTTTAGAAAATCAAAAAATCCTATTTATATATT
>SGJC01002219.1:0-12767 GCA_009887335.1 Henneguya salminicola
AATGTTTTGCTGATCTCGATCCAAGCTTAAATGTTCATATTTTAACTCGGTGCAACACTTGAATACGTCAATATTAAAACCTAAACCTGATTTGCAAAATAAAAATTAATGACAAAAATATCCCAAAAACCGAGAGTACAACAAAAGCCCTACAATATTGGTGTTAAAATATTGATAGTAATCCTCACAGCAGATTTATTCTGTTTGGATAAAGAGCAGGGATTTATGAACTGCAACAATGTGTTTATGATTTAACATTTAAATTTTTTAAAAAAATTTTATTTAAAATTAGCTTTATACAAAATGAAATTTATATCAATAAGTTATTAGATTTTTTGGCCTAAATGCTGAATATATCTGAGCGACCTTATAAAATATTTTGTCAAGCTGTAAGAGCTTTATTTGACCAAAAACTCCCATATTTGGCCGAATAAATTTTTCAAGCAATTTTGATCTTGTAATTTACAATCATTTTTGACAATATTACCGAATTATTCAAAAAAATATTGTTACTTTTACTTTTTTTCAATCAATATGGAGTTAGACCATTTAACTTGTTACTCAGTCCTCCACTAAATAGAAAATGGTCAAGAATTAAAAAAATCAATTCCATGTTTTTCTAACGATTGCATTAGTACCACTTGAATATACATCACCCGCATTTTTAAAATTAAGAGAATTAGCTGACGTTAAATAAATGGTTCCCTAAATCACTGTTAAAACTGGAATATTTTTGGATGTCGAGGAATTAGAGGTTGAAAAAATCATCGACAAAAAATCAGGAAATATTTAAAGGATATCATTAAAACGCATGTCTAAAACTAACAAAAGCGATGAAGCATGAATATATGATTAAATAATGCTTTTAGAAAAGCTCATCCACATATATTTTTGATGTTAGAACAAATAAAAAAAAAGAATATTCTTGCTTTTAATGAAAATTAGTATTTGTACGCCATTAAAAAAAAATAATATTACAAGAAGATAAATATTTTCATAAAGGGGTTGTTCAATTTACTAATATAAAACTAAATGAAGATTGGTACCACGCAAGTCAATGCCCTTGTAGTATGGCGTCCCTAGAGAGAAAAGGTGGAGTGTTAAGTTTAGTGGGTGAGACCCCGTCACTACAGTTGAATTTTAGCAGTGGGGCCTACCTGGCGTCTGCATCCGGAAACGGGGTAAGGGCGCGAAACCCCTCTCAAAAGAGACCAGTAAGGTTATACACATCCAGTCCGAGTACAAAAAAAGGATGAAGATTAGAAAAAAAAAGTATCTGAAATATGTTAAAATGTTTGATATTTGGAAATAAAATTTTTTTTGATGAATGAAACTATGATTAATTAATTTATAAGTTATGAAAAAAATAATGCCTCATAATAGTTCGTCCGTTAAAATTTGGCGCAGTAACATTTTTTACCGCAAAAAATTTCTCGATTCCTTACAATTAAAAAAGTGATAAACTATTCTTCAAACAAGTATTTTTTCATCCCTGCCTTCTTTTTGACACAATTAGTTTAGCTAGTTTATTCCCTTGTAGGATTTTTGATTTTTTAGATGATATATTCTAAATAACTGCAATCTATATCTTTCGACAGTTTGCCCCTTCAAAATGTGGCAAAATCTTTAGATTCTGTCAAAACGGGCATGAATTTAGATTCTTTGTAAATGTGGGTCTATTTGGGAAATTTTTTTCCTGTGTGTCATTTTTATGTATCACTTCCAAATTTTCGTCAAAAATTTCAGAAGCTTTCCAATTTGAACTTGTTACAGCTTCATAAATCATTATGTTTACTGGCGTTTTGATTTTTTTTATATCTTCCAACAAGCCTTATCCGGTTGCATTAAATTTTGGTCATAGTTTCTACTTACCTTCTATTTTAAATCTTCAATACGAATGCTTTATTCGTTTGGATGGCGCTGTAACCAATTGGAACTTTCTTTGAAAATTCAACTTTTCTCGCAGCTACTCGAGTTAATGCTCATGGGATAGGGATCCTTAAAGGAAAGAGATTTGAAGAGAGTACCACATTATAGCGGATGGTGGCAGTAATCCCTACCTAACACCGGAATGAGCCGGCAACGAGGGGAGGCTTGAAGCCCTTTCCGAACGAGACAAGAAGGTTTGACACATGCAGTTCGAGACAAAAAAAAATATTTTCTTTAAAAATTTTTTCCTCAAATCAATGTGACCATTTTTTTTTTTTGGTCGGATAATTTATTTTTATTGATGACGATTTTTTTATTTATTCTTTATTATAGTTGTATCAGTTGGAAAGAAGAATTTATACAACCCGACTAGTCAGACATTGTCTGTCCTTCTCCCAACCCGATTTGGGACTAAAATATTATAAATAAGATAGAATTCAAAATTTAAACTCAGAATAAACTTATAACAAAATATATTATAGTACTTCTGTCTGTCACGCTAAACCGCGCATGCGATGTACACAAACGGTGGATTCGGCTCATTTAAAATTTTGAAAAATGATTTTGATTGTTTTTAATTGATTAATATTAATAATATATTAAAAAAATTCTGTCTGCCTGTCTGTCACGCTCAATCGCCTCCGAGCACGCGCGGCATGTAACTAATACGGCGGCTTCGGCTAATTTTTAATTTTGAAATGATTTAGATTGTTTTTAATTTAATAATATATTAAAACAATTCTGTCTGACTGTCGCACTCAAAGCCTACTATTATTTTTTTAAACGCTTTTAATGACGGAATTTCTATTTTTAAAATATGAACCATTAATTAAAGTCCTACAACAAGGCATAAATCAAGTTCCACTAAAATTAATTTTTTTTTCTCTCAGATTACTACGAGTCAATGAAGTGAAACTTCCATTTAGACCAGTCATGACTACCTTCTATATCTTCACAAGTTCTTTTTATTAGGTGAAACGTGATCAAATCCCAAACACTTCCGAGAATTCTTCTCTAGATATAATATGACGAAAGCGAAGCGACCCAAATAAAAAAAAATCAATCAAGTGAAACTTAAATTAAGACGGGACGCGACCGCGGGCAAAAACCATCTAGCAACAAAATAATTATCAATCATCCACAAGCCCACACAGAGCATAACTTACTGCACATTATTTTTGTTCAAATATTACAATTTGCGCTATTGATTTCCTCATTTTTGATTTATACCAAAAGGAAACACGATATATATATTAATATTTTTAAAATGTATCTCAAAACATATTAAGGGTATGAAAGGCTGACGGAAAAGTAGTCGTATTTTGGTATTTAAATATGTTTTTTTTTCAGTACTTTCCTTTGGAGAAGCCTACTCTACACACAATGATAGGATTTTATTCATCACCTTGGATACAATTTCCTCTTTAATAGTATTCTTTATTGTTACCCATACTCTAAAAAGACTAAATCTTGGCGATCGATTATTTTACAACATTTAAAGGTACAATAACAGCCAAAAAATGCCAATAATCTAAATAGGTATTTAAATTCTTATAAAATAAACATAATTCAAAAAATAAAATTAAAATTGATAATTACAAACGTTGATGAATGTACGCAAACAACTATATTAATTGCTTGAGTTAGGAAAACCGTTATATCAAAAATCGTTTCACCGTATACTTTTTTTTTAGCGATAACTTTTTATTCGAAAATATGGATTTTTTTTTAATTTTTGGTCAGTTTAAAATTTGTGAGGCTTAATCACACAATAAATAAAAGGGCATCTATTTTTGGATTAATATCTTCATTTTTTTTACTTTTGTTAAATGAGCACGTATTTTGTATTCTCTTTGTACCTTAAACTTTATGGGTTATAAGTTATTTTTTATTAAGTTTGGCTGATATTTTAGTTAAATATTAAATAAACTTTTACATTTATTTTGATTGAAATAAACTCAAAAAATCATTTGAAATATATCTTTTTATTTTTCTTCCGTCATACATAGCTGGGTGTTAACCGCTTAATGTTATTAATGATCAATAAATTGACGAGATTGTGAAAAATTTATATTTTAATTCGGAATATTTCGAGAGAGTAGAAAGTCAAAGAGTAACAGTAGTTTTCCAGCATGTAGTTGAGAACTAAACTATAGGAAAATTAAAATGCTTGATATACTGAGATAAGCAGGGGTTAAAAAAAATTAAGAAATACTGATCTGACGTTTAGGGGTTCTTAATACTTAATAGGTTGTAATTATCAAAATAAATAGTAAAATTGATTAATCATTCAACGCCATGTATTGAACCATTGATACTGTTGTAAAATACGAAAATTTAGCATGAGTGGACTATTGTTAGAATTGTGATAATTACAAGCTGACGGTAAAATGGTTGAAATAAAGGAAAATTGTATGAATTCAATATAAAAAATGAAACGTGGTTTGGGTGATTCAAAAGGTCTGAGACTTGGCGGAATATAATGAAGATTCAGGTTAAAAAAAGTGGTACGCACGTTGTGATGGCTAAAGCATATGAAATAATTATGACCATAGTTCGATTAAGAATTAACTGGTACTAATTTGCAAAAAAAATAAACAAATCGTGGGTGGGGGGCATTTTGATCATGAAGCTTTAATGATTGCAGAAAGAGATCAGATCTGGTGTACAAAGAAAGTGGGGAGAGAATTTTTTAAATGTGCGCTCTAAAGCCACAAAAATGGAGCCAGAAACACAATTTTGGGTCATTCCTTGACTTGTCATAAGGGAAAAATTTATTTTGGGGATTAAGGATCCACTGAAAAATATTCTGCCTGCATTGCTTGTAAAAAAGTATTTATTTTTCAGAGCTACCTTAGAGAAGACATACATTATAATGTGCGCCTCGGTTAAGGCAGCAAATATTTTCAAAGAAAAAAAAGCTAACATCCTTGTTTCAAAAAAATCGACACATTCATTTAAATGGTTCTTTTTATTTTCGTGAAGGCAAGGTCATATACGGAACAAGTGTCTCCACTTTGAAAAAATTTATCCGGTCTGGGAATTAAAGAGTACTTGCAGTCACTATGCTAGCCTTCTAAGGTTACTGTTAGATCTGCTTGACCAAAGGTGATAAAAACTATTAGGTAGTATAGTGTTAATTATGTTGAACCGGTTTTTTTTTGCAATCTTGGAATAAGTGGGGTTAAGGTATCCCCAGACAAAGAAAATTGGGTTCTTTCCATTTTTGTTTTTAATGAAGGGCTAGGGGCAGTTGGGAGGGATTTTCTCGTTAAAATTTACAAAGCTATATCATTGCATATTTTCAGTATCCAACAAGAAACAAACCAGCAATCAGTTCTAGAAGGTGACAAAATAATATTTACGCCGGCAATAGCTTAATTAGTCCTCCATGAGACTAAAATATGTTTAAAACTTGATGTATCAAATATTTTTCAAACAGAAAGGTAATTTATTATATTTCAACACATTCTAGTAGATATTGCCTTAAATGAGTTGGAATGGGAAGGGATATATTGGCGTATTTGATTCAAGCTATGCGCAACACCGATTTTGTGCCTCAGTACAAAAAATAGAACTGTTATCGTGTACGCTGAATTCTCAGTCACCTTAAATTCAAATATTTTGATTGATTAACATCCACTTACCAAAATAAATGAATTGTTTGTAAAATTATCAGTAGGAGCGGAATTTTCAGTTGTTGATTTGGCACTGGCATATCTAGAGATAGAAGTAAAAGAGAAATATCGAAATTTGTGGGCTATTAGCCTTCACAGATACAGCAGACGTTTTCCTTATTGGCTAGCCTTACTCCGGAAAATTCGGCAATAGATCCTAGATTAGATTTTATTGGCATTTCTAGGATTGCTGTCTACCTCGATGACATAATTATAACGGTTCGATCGTACCAAGAACATCCTTGAAGCAAAAACAGGAAAATTCAAAAATTTGTTAAAATTGAATTTATCGAATTGATTCCAGAATCCACAGATGTAGCCGGTGTATAAAGTTTCTGTTGATTCATAATTTTTTACGATCTGCCCTGAAACACGAATCAACAATGTTGACTCCATTGTATGATCTAACAATAAAAAAGAAACGCATTAGAAAAAACTAAAAGCCCCATCAAGGCTTTCTCTGAAGCTTAACGAAGGATCAACGAAGATGTAGTCAATTTCAAACAATAAAAAGAAATGACTTTAGAAACTTATGCGCACTATGCTGGCTTAGGATCGGTACGATCCAACGGGGGCCTACTGATGACAAAATGCCGATTCCGTTTATCTAAAGACGACTGACTAAAGAAGAAAAAATTGCTCAGTTTTTCTACCACCTGCTCGTAAAAATAAATACATGAAGGTCTTATAGATGGCGAATACGATATTACTTGTACGCCAAGTGGTATGGTGGGAAAATATAGAAGCGACATAAAAACATTTGTCTTAAGCTGTTATATTCGCCAATTGTAAAAAAGCAAAGAACCAACATGATTTTGGTGGATCGATGATATCTTTAAATAACCCGAAGCCATTAATGTAAGAAGTTTAGCTTCCGGTTATTCAATCAAAAAAACTCATTTGGATATTCTGCAGGTTAAATGTTCAAAAGAAATTGGTCAATGATAAGGGACCTCAGTCTATCGCTGAAAAACTTTCAAAATTTATTGAGGGTTGACACATTCAGCGCATCCTTTCTTCGACATATTACTCGGCCAGTAACGGAGAAACAAAAAGATTGGTGCAAACGAGGAAAGGTAGGTTCAAAAATTTTCCATTGAGTTTATAAATTCAAGGGATTCAACTACGGGGATATCACTAGGTGTGTGAATAATAGGACAGTATATGCGGAATTCCTTCAATAAGCTAAAACCTACGGAAACGAGAGAAAGGTGGGTACCATATGGAAGAAAGTTTAAAATAGGCGGTCGACTGTGAGTTATTTTAAAAAAATGGCACATGAACTCAAAAGGGGGAACCATGACCAAAGTTTAAGAAGAGAGAAATTATCGAGTGTCTAGGGATGGGTAGCGCACATGCCTGCCGATCAACTGGGCAAGGAAAACTATTGCATTCAATAAGATTTTTCCCCACAACAAAGAAATATGTTGATTCCAGCACTTGGTCGACAACCTGAGATACCGGACGATGAGGGGGGGGGGGGAGCTGATGCCCCTTCAAATAATGACTTAGATGAAATATATGTACTCTACAGAGAAGTCTTTCTGACGGAAGAACCCAAAAATTAGGAGATTACAAAGAGTCCAAAACAAGAGAAATATCGGAGACCAAAAATTAGTGCCATGGGTGTCGTGTTGTTATGATATTAGATAATGAAGCATGTGCAAGCAATATTTAGTATTGTGATCCTAACAATGCGAAATTAAAAATATGTAAACTAACAAACACAACTGCTCGAATGATATTTACAACAAAGAACGGCAAATAAAACAGCAAAAAAAAACAAGTCTAACGCTACCACAAGATAATTGATCGAAATCGAGCAGACGCGGAACGTGTTAAACAAATAATAATCGGCAACAAGGCAATTTAATAGCATTCTTATATTACTCATGCGCAAAAAAAAAGAAAATTTGCATCTTCTCAGTAAAAAATATTTACAAATTAAGCGAATGTCTAATGAATTTATTTAATAATTCGAGAATTTTTTCATTGATTTTCTTATTTTGAAAATTTGAATCTTTACATCTGCATTCATGCTTGATCAATGAACCATTAAAACCGTATCGAATTTATAATCTAAATTAATATCACTCCAAAAATTAAATTTTTTTTACATGGTAGATTTAATTCTTTAAAGAATATTCGAAGTTTACATAACACAAAGAAGAAGTTTTAGGTGGAAATTTTTAGACGCATGCGTGTTGAACTTAATCGAAAATATAATCTATCCCTGAACTGAGTCGCATGACATATTTGAATTAAAATTTAAATCAAATGACTACATAGAATTAATTTATGAAATTCTTCGAACGTTATTTTAACTATGGAAAACTAAATTTACCTTATGTTATTGAAAAAAATCTAGAATCTAAAAATTTTCTAATTTCTTACGATTCTAAAGAAAATTATTTGACCTTATTATCTAACATTGAAAAAAACGATTTGTTTGCCATTGAAATGAACAAAATCACTGAAATGTTTTCTGTCGTTAGTAATACACTCGAAATTTTATCTGATATATTGACAAGAAAATTTTCAATTTTAAATAAATTGCTAAATCAACCATGTATTATGATTAAAGATGAAATGGCTTGGTCGTTGTTGTACTGCTTTGTTGGGACCATTTTATGTCTTCGTGCACCTTACCAGGCTTTAAGAGAAGATGTACCTGGTATGATATGGAAAACAGCAACTCACCCTATTATCACAAAGTTAAAAAATTTAATTGATTTTTTCCCATCTGCATCAGAAATTCAATTAAAAAGTATTAAAATTCAATTTGAAAATTTTATAAATATTTTAGAGTGTATTTTCTTTCATGCAATTCTTCACTGCATACAAACTATCAAAAAGTCGTTAGTTCCTCAAAAAAATATTAAATTTATCCTATACTTCATCTCATATTATTCATGCGTTATCGGTGATATGCAAAAATATATTACACCCACTATTCCAGATCTTGATCTCGAATTTTATATTTTTGCCACAAAAATATGGCCTCGATACTGTCGACCTTTTCAATGTCTTGCACTTGCCTATCAACAAAAAGACATGCTTTTTGAAACAACTTATTATTATACACGTTCATTTCTATGTATGACTGGCGCCGATCGATTTTCAACCGCGCGCCAAGATCTTGGCACGATCTATGAATCAGTGGTTTCTCAATCAATTAAATGGGAAGATAAAATGAAAAATAGTAAAGACATGGAAAATATTAATCTTTTAACCGCCTCTGATGTGGAACCTTTTATATTCAGTGTTCGAGACGTTCAATACCTCTTTGCGCTTAAAAATCACCAAAAAGCTACCCTAATAGTAGATTATTGTCATGCATATTTAAAATTTAACGTGATCAATGATTTGAAAATTTTAAAAGATCGTTATAAGATCGTTTTTAATAATTTTATTTTTTCCTTCTTATTACTAAACATGCAAATAATCAACAAATACAATTTAGACAAGTTTGAGACTGCGCTGAATCAATGGCTAATGCTTTTTGAATGTTTGAAACAATTTGACGATTTTTTTATCCCTTATATTTTTGATTCATTTCCTTGTTTTGCTCTAATTATGATTTATTCGCTTGAAATTAACGTTTATGATACCCAAGATTTAACAGCATCCCTCTCTATTCAATCGAGCTTTAAAATGATCATTTGTTTTACTAACCAAATTGTTAAACTCTTAAAAATTGTCTCAAATGAATCGCTTCTTTCTCCGATGCTCAAGTTTATTTCACTAATATTTCGATGTATTGATAGGTTTATCGATGTAACCTCCCTCCAAGAAGCAATTATGAATACATTAATTCGAGGCGATCTTTTTTTACTTGTTGATCTTTATTCATTTATAAACACGAACATTAACGAATATACCGAAATTTTAATATTACCAGACTTCAAAATGTTCGCCAATTCATCACTTGGAATAGAATGCGATTCTAAGTATTGGGATCAATTGGACTATATTGACAATCAAACCCCTAAAAATATATACATTCAATATATATGGCAATGCTTAAATAAAATTATAAAAAATCATACATTGTTTTTCAAAATAAACGAAAATGTATGTCAATTTTATGAAGCATCATTCATTGCTAAGCAAGAAACATCTAATATTGCGCTAAAATTTAAACATTTTGTTCCACGGTTGCGCGGTATTAGAGAAGACCGTTTGGTTATATTTGTATCATTATTCTATTAATTTATAGCTTTATAACTATGTTTTAAATATAAATAAATCGAAGGAGCCTGTGATTTATTTTATTCGATATATTATCCCAGATACGAACACATTTCTCATGGAAAACAATTCTATTATTACAAGTGGAATATTTTATGATGCGGATATAGTTGTACCTATTTTAGGTAAAATATATTTATGACTTCAGTTGTTCGTGAATTAATAGGAATGCTTAGTAGGAGAAGTAATAACTCTCATGACAAAATCGCGGAAAAGGCTCAGTATTTTCTCATTTAAAAAAATTAAGGCAAGTATTTGAGAAATTAAAACCATTAATTACCAAATCTACAAATGTTAGAGTACTTTCAACAGAAGGTACATTAACTCATGTAACTGAAAATGTGTGCAAATATCATGATGCTACACAGGTATAATTTTATAATTTATTCTAGAAATATGATGATATTATATTGGATAGTGTTCTTTTACTTAATCGGAGTTTAATATCATCTGTAGGTTTTGGTAGGATTGTCGGAATTATTCCTAGATAAACGGGTTTTGATTATTCGACCTATATTGTTTATAACAAATGATTTAGTATTGAAAGTAAAAATGATTAATTCTGAAATTTCATGTGTTAACGCCGCAGTTTTTAACAGAATAGTCAAGAAAATGAATCTCAAATTTACTTAATTTGTTCATCATGTCAATGCTCTTGGTAGTTTAACCCTTATTTCTCAAGATCAACCCCATTATTCATATCAAAACATAACTTTGCCTTTAATTAAATTAAATTATTATTATATACCTGATTATATTTGAATTATTTTTCTGCGTTCAATTGGTTAATAGTTAAAAAAATATGGGAAATTTTAGTTGAACCACAGCTTTGCGTTCGTGAATCACATTTTAACATGGGTCCTAATTTCTAATATAATTTAATTTATCTTCCGATATAACACAAACAAGTTATATTTTTTTTCTCTATTATTTGAGGTAAAATTGTCTTTCTTTATCCCATAAAGTATCCATTAATGTTGGGCTTGCGCACAAATTAATATTTATTTGAACTGTAAAAATAAACTAAATAATTTATATATCAATTAAATTATATGAATCGTCAACTTTATCTTCCTTATTTTCTATCACTGGTTGCTCGTCTTGTTGTGTTTATATGATTCTCTTACCTATAGCTCTTGAATATAGAAAACAAATACAAATCAACTTAATATTGCTTTTAAAATATTACCCTAAAAATTATAATAATATATTTCTAGACATTTGCAAATAATCTATTTAATGTTCAATATAATTTTTTCAATAATTCATACATATTCAAGCAAATCACTAATATTAAGCCCTTTTCTTGCTCTAAGCATAAATATAAATACGAACAAAAAGAGGGGAAAATGTATTAAATCATGTTCGTATGAGATCTTTTTGTAGTTTTTACCAAATTATTTTCGTGTACCACAACTAAAGGTTTCATTTTTTTATTTACGACTTGGAAGGGAAAAATTGGGTCGCGTTAGTTTCTCTCTTAATGGCTATAAATATTGATCTATCTTAGACCCCCTCCCCTACCTTTCTACTGCTAAATTTAGTCTCGCTACTTTCGACTTCGATGTTTAAAAAAGGTTCAAATTATACGAAGAAAAAGTATTTTTATAATTTTAACATGTATATTCTTTATTAATCGACTTCAGTGCCTAAATTATCAAACCCTTGCATGATTAGGTCTATTATGATTCTGACCTTGAATTCTGTTTTAGACTTTATGTTTTTTATACCAAATTAACGTGTAATTTCAAGAATGTTAACAAAAAATATAATTATTGTCTTTTAGATATAGTTTCACCTGTCTTATCCCAAAATTAAATTTTCTTATCCTCATATTTTTCAATGGTTTTAGCTTTATAATCAAGTTCGGGAAATTCCGTTTGTTTTAATGACAAACTATTTTCTCAAAATCGATTTTCTGTATTATTTATGAAAATATTCTAAAAATTTATAGTTTTTTTTAAAATAAATTTTCAATCATTTTTTGATTTGAAATTCTTGCCCAAAAAATAAAAATGATCTAGACTTTAATTTGAGAGAGAAATGTTTATTTCCATGTTTCTCGATATTAGCAAAAAAAGATTTCTTTTATATGCATCTGCGTAGAATAGTAAATAATATATCTGATCAATAATACAGTTTTTATAACACAGACATTATTTTCATAAAAAAATAAAATTTAATTTTTTATAAAGCTCTTTAAATTATTATTAATCATTTCGGCATTTCGATCCTCTTGCCATAATTGACACCCTCGATTTGAAACAGCTTAGTGGAAATGGTGAAGGGTATTCTGTTTTTGCTGTTTTTTTTAATAAAACAAAAAATAGGTGAATTTACATGATCTTCTCGATAAAAAAAGGGATATTGTTTTATTTTTTCTTACACTTTTGTGTTCGTGAAACAACGATATCATAAGATGCGGCGGAGAATTTTTAAAATTTATATGATGCGCACAGATTTTACATGGAGATCCCCCTCTTTTTTTCGTTCTCAGACTATATGTGTAAAACCGTACTGGTCTCTTTCAAGAGGAGCTTCACGGTCCCCCACCCCAGGCCGAGATGCTAACACCGGGTAGGGGCCATTGCCAAGATCAGCGACAGTGTGGGACTCTTACAAATCATTTCTCTTTAGGGACGTGGTGTTACAAGGCCATTGGCTCGCGGTATGTAGATCCCCTCGATGTTATTATCACATAAGAATATTTGTTGAATTTTAGCTATCTGCCAAAATGAATGTCGGAAGCAATAGAATTACACCAAGTGCCATAAAATAGTTTCAGTCTTGGCTTAATGTTGTTCTTACAGCTCTTAGTAATGTGTTGAGGATAACAAAATTGAATGTAAATTTTGAAGAAACGACCACCAATCCTAATTTTATCAAAAGTTATCACTTATAAATTAGCTT
>SGJC01002230.1:0-11322 GCA_009887335.1 Henneguya salminicola
ACAAATTCCCTAAAATTATTATAAAAATTGAATATTTTTTGCCTTATAACTCGGTCTTTGTATGTTTTAAGGACCTAGCTACAAATTATAATAAAATGATCGCATTTTCAGTTTTTAAAACATTCATAGAATTTTAGTAAAAAATTTTCTTTACTTTAGAGCTTAACTAATATATGGTTGATTTTAACATGCACAACTAACTATGTTTATATTCTTGTCTGATAAAAATATTTCTTTAGATATATGGAAACATTAAAGTCGAATATAAGTGTAAAAATTTTAATATAAGAAGTAGTAACTGTAAAATCTCCAAGGATTTACATGGACGTTAAGTTATTGACAACGGAGCTTTAAGGCGTCTAGTGATGTAATAATACTAGGAAGGAGAAAAACCGCTTTTATTACATTATAAATCAGAAAGATAGTGCCAGACGGTACGGTATCATTTGGTGAGTTTCTTTTATTTAGGTTGTGAAGGAGACCTCCTTCTATTATGCCTCTTAATATTTGATTGGAGTCAGCAGTTGGCACGCTCAAACTGGGAGATTGGGAAACTCGTCTTGAAATCCAAATATTTTACAAACATTAGGTATAGAAAAAATATCATATCTTTTAGAGTTGATTGAAATGTTTAATTTTCCACATTTTTGTTATATTTGGTAAAATTTCATCTAAAATAATTTTGAATGGTAATAGATCAAACATCAAAAAATTAGCGAAAAAATCATTGAGATTTTTTTAGAGTGATTAAATTTAACCTTTTTTTATTGTAAAAACAATAAATAAATATTTTTTGAAATATCCTCACACTTTTTTTAATTTGTATGTTCGTACGTCAAGGAACAATGTTATTTCTAATATGGACGTTTTCTGAGTTTGATTTATTCCTAAATGAAGGAATTGTGTATATTCATCAACAAAACTAAATACTAATTAAAAAGAATGATTTAATTAAATCCCTTTATAAAAATAAAGCTTTAAGACTTGATCAAAGGGTGATCCTGGTAAATGTTACTTTTTAGTGCCTTTAAAATATATAACTATTAAAATAAAATGAGTTTTACTAAAAATTAATAAATTGTTAAAAAGGATAAAAATTATGTTAGCAACTTTATGATATTTTTTATAAAACCTATCTTACGTCATATCTATTCTAATCAAAAATATTTTTATTAGAAATTAACTGATAAAGTTTAAAATAACGGTTAATATTTGGTTAAATCACTATTTATAGCTTTCTACCAGCCCTTGAGTTAATCTAGATTCTTCACATTGTTCGGAATTCGAGATGAAAGTGGGTTTCTTACAATAAAGCCTGATGTGCTGAAGCGCCTTTTAAATGCAGCAGAGGTGGCTAATATATTAGATCCTATAGTAAAAAAAGGTGTCCAACCTGGAAAAGAACAGTCCTAATTTTATCCTAAAGAGCATATAAAATCATTTGACACAGAAATTTTACCGCATTATCTGTACTTCTGCAATGCCCTTTCATCGATAGAACCTACTGTCCTCTGATCTTTATTCAGATTCTGAATAATTGGTTAATGCTTGGGCTGGTCTAGCTCCGCGCTTTGACTGTTAAACTCGAACGTGTTCCTCTGAACTAAGAATAAAAGCCAAACCATCCTATGTTTATTCTCTTTTTATGCTCATCAGACTTTTTACATTAAATTAAGTTTTGCTGAAGCTTTCAAGATGTTAAGTGATTCAAAAACATCAAATATAGTTTGAAAATCATAAAATTCTGAGTTTTTGAGGGGCATAATGTAAACTACATAATCGTCATTGGCATTCCCACTCTGCTATAGTCGTTGACAGAAATAGCCAACAACTGCAAAAAAGCGTACTTATTTGGGCCAAAGAATACCTTATTCTGGGAAAATATCTTAAATAATAATATATATAATGGCATTTTTTGCCAATCGTTTTTGGTTAGCTAAGGTCAACAAATATTTCTGTTGAGGGGGTTTTCTCTGTAAGTATTAATAGCATTCATTGTTTCCAGTAGTTTGTCTCGTATTAAATAAGCACAGTTTCATCAAATTAGAAAATCCAATTATGCCCTTTAAAGGGGTTTTTTTCCTCCATATTTTTCCTAACATATTAGAAATTAATATGCATTTGGCTACGCTGTATTTGAATTAACCTATTACTTTTCTACACTTTGAGAACAGACATTCATCATCTACAAACTATCAGATCAGGTAAAACCATTAATTCTAAGCAACGCGCAATATATACTATGTGATAAAATGGAGTCTTAGTGATAATAGAAGCTATACGAAGGAGCCGTCACGAGCAGCGTCTTGTACCTTTTCAGTCGATTGCCCTTTATTAGCGCGGTTAGTGTAATTTCAGCAATTTTTTCTGCTATGTGATTTTTTTTCACACTATTCCAGTAAAATATGATTTTTTTTAGTTCCATTCATTGCCATACCGATTTCCAGTTTTTACAATATGACTTGTTTCTGAGAGGTGTTTAAAGTGTCCCGTAACATCTGTCGCACTGGCTTTGTTAGCCCTGACTTTTTGTTCAAGCCTTTTCTTTAGAATTATTTTATCAATTTTTTTTTTATATTTTTTTAAGTGGATGATTTGAAATCCGTTTTCTGAAGCGCAAAACGTATAAACTGTTGAAATCTTGGATTAATTATTTTTGATAATGGTTTTCCAGAACTGACAATCCAATGATAATTACTAATTCAATGCCTTTTTGTAGCGTTATACTAACTGGCAGGCTCGAACAAAGTACAGGTTGGGGTTACAATCTTTGGATAATTTTTTCTATCAAACCACAACCTTAATCGACAAAAATTTAAGATATTTGATAGGGAGTATGTTTAATGGGATATGTCATTGATGTATTTATGGCACAAATGGGAAGATTTTATGACAGTAAAAACAGTTTCGCCTGACTCTATCCTGAATTTATTATTATCTTCTAATTTCAACCAAAAATGTTTACGGAGTTTGTCAGTGATTGGGTTAATTCTTTATCATAAAAAAGGTGTATTTTGATATCCATTAAAAATCAATTCAGGAAATTTTCTCTAAAATTAAATACTTACCTGATTTAAGTAAGAAAACAAGGAAATTAATCGAAATTTAATCGTTAATATGGCCCATTCAAAATAAAACATACGATTTTATGTGCCGTAACTAAAATAGTACGCGTGCATAATTGATGTGTTAGTAAAATAATCTAGGGCCTGCATATAATAATTTTTTTTCCCAATAGGTAGCGTTAAAAATTGAAGCCACCTGAAATCATTAAGTTGGGAGGAGGCGAAACTGTTAAACCTAAACCTCTGAGAGACACTAATTATAGTAAATTAGATATTTTTTGCCAAATATCTGTCGCTTGCTTCTTTTAGAAGGTCTCTTTAAGCAGATCTATTCCTTTAGCTCTTAGCGTAGAACTAAAAAATTATGCGACGCCCGAACGCTCATCTTTTTTCAAAAGCTCCTTCTCGTTAACTTATTTGAAAATCTCCACCTGTTTCTCTGTTTTACGAATATATTTGTGGAAAACAATTTCTAAATATTTTAAAAAGTATCAATGATTACAATGTTTAATTTTGTTACTACTATCTCAAAATTCTTTAATTGATTCTCAATTTTATTATCGTTTCTGATAAAGTAATTTTCTATTTGTTTGTCTCGAGCTGACAATTATAATGCACGGTTTTAAAACGTTTTTTCACGTGTGTAAAACACGTTAATAAATTGTTAGGGCAAAATTAATTATAGCATTATAGTCATAATAATTTTTTATTTTCAGCGTGAAAAATTTACCTGTCACGCTTCTTTAAAACGTCTTAAAAGACTGTGTGATTCCTGTATCAAGTGGTCGAATTGCTCTTGTTGCATTCAGGGAGAAGTAATGTTCGAATATTACCCTGAGTAAGATTTTTGTGCTGTGTGTAGTCTAAAAATCCTGTTATTTTTCATTTATTTATTTCCATTTCTTAACATAGTTTTAAACTACTGCAATTTTACCCATGTGTTGAATCTATTATCATAGCAAATAGTGTTTACAAATAAATTTTTTTTTAATTTCTATGATTTTTACATTTCGTTATCAAACCTGTATACCAGTGGTTCCCAACCTACGGGTCGAGACCCGAACGGGGGTTACCTGGAAATTTCCCAGGAGTCGCCGGAGATCTTTTTAACATTTTTTTTTTTAAATACATAAAACGCGTTTTTTGTAGAAGTTCGAATTTGCAAGTTATATACTAAGATTAAGCTACGCTAGTCAGTCCTTTCTTGCAATCATTTTATACTATAATACTACTCGGACTACACTTCAGCGGCATATAATACTATGATAATAATTTTTAAAGTATGACTTTACTTTCATAATTGCAGCAAAAATTAAAAAAAGGCCCCATGCGTTATTTACAACGAAATTATGTTGCTGAATCGAAGAAGCCCAACAAACTGAAAGTCATTTTGATGCTAAACGTAATGACTTTGCAAGCAAGGATTCCAGTATTTTGAGAACAAAGATGACGGCATCAAGTGCCAACATGAAAATATAACAGCCACTGAACCTTGATGTTTGGTGGCTTTCGGGATCGAAAAAGCAAAGAAACCTCACGCCATTGCTGAGTACTTTCTGTTTCCAACAACCAAGGACATTATTCGAGTTAGACTTAGGGCTAAATATGTTAACAAATTGAATACAATATCCTTGTCTAATAACACCACTAGTAGAAGAATATATGGCCTGTCTGCTGATATTATTAAGCAAGTAATAAAGGAAATAGAATCTGCACCACTTGGAATATTTAGCATCCAGCTTGATGAATCAATAGATGTGGCAAAATGTTCTCAGTTACTAGTTTACGTGCATTATATTAATGAAGACATCTTCAAATATAAGTTTCTTTTTTGCAAACAAATTGAAACAACAACGGCTGCACAGGATGTATTTAACACCGTTGGTTGATTTATGCAAAATCGTGACATCCCTTTGAAAAATGTTTGATTTCAACGTTTAGTGATCAACCCTTGTCCGAAAGCTATGGGAACTCGCTGTATGATTCATCGACAAGTGTCAGAAACAAAGACTTTGTCACAAGAATTTCAAGAAAAAATGCATTGCAAGGGCGTGAGTATTCTAAAATCTAGGGCTTTATACAGCTGCTTGTTTTCTAAACTTTGCAGTGAGTTGGATGTATCCAATAATGTTCTGTCGATTCCCACTGAAAGAAGATGGTTGTCCTGAGGCAAATTTTTAAAACGTTTTTTTTATTTTCCTGATGAATTGAAAACGCGTTTTAACCAAAAATCTAAACCTTAGTTTGAAGCACTTTTCGGTGACAATAATCAACTTTACATAATTGCTTGCTTAGTTGACATCTTTGCAATCTTAAACGAGTTAAATTTATCGCTCCAAAGACCAAATGCGGCATCCCTAGATATGTCAGAATAGACCAGATTATTCCAAATCAAACTTCAGTGTGGCGAAAAAAAATTGGATGAAAATAGAATTTACATGTTGTCGAACTTATCTGCTTTCTTTGATAAAAATGGCATTGAACAGAAAACAATGAATGGAACAATACTTTCTGTCGAAGAACACTTGGGGGGATTCTTGAAGAAGAAATTTTAAGATATTTTCCAAATTTACCTGACACACCATTTGCACTTGCTAGAAGCCCATTCACATTCAGAGTTGAAGATGTTCCTCATAATGTACAAGAGGAGTTTATAGAACTCCTTATTAGTAGTGCAGCAAAAAAGAATTTTTCTTCCGTGTCAGTTACCCAATTTTATATCAAGTGTTTGCTGCCATATCCTATTTTACCTATGATCGTGTTGTGCATGCCTTTTCCAGCAGCACACCTTTGTGAAACAGACTTTTAAAGTTTTTTGGTTATAAAATCTAAATACAGAAGTAGACATGTTGCAGAAGAGGATTTGCGTTGTGATCTTTTAAGGACTGCTTAACGAATATCTTATCTGGCGAGAAAAAGGCAAGCACAGCCTTCTCCCTGACGCTTTTTTTGGTTTTGCAACTCTAATAGTTTATTGTTGCAATTAATAAGATTCTTGCTTTCTTCGACTATATTTTCTTTTTAAATTTTATAAAGTTTCATCATTAAGGTTAGTAGTTGCGATTGTGGGATACTCTGCATTGTGTAATATACATCGCACAATACACACTTAGAATGTAAAATTAAACATTTTATTCATTTGTAAATTTATTTGTAAAAATATTGACCAAAAAATATAACAAATTGTTATGTTGATAAATTATAATGATTCAATTATAGAAAATTTGTAACTAAAAAACATGGTGTCTATAAATGATCAGACATTTTTTTAGAAATCAAATGCGCATGGTAGTTAGCTAGAAAATATGCAGTGAAGGAGGAGCAACCCAATTTATTGTATTCTTGAGGTCTGAAGAACTGGGAAAATGTTATCGCGAGGTCACAACACCAGAAAGGTTGGGAACCGCTGCTGTATACTCTGGGCAGAGCCATCTGCATTGAATAGACTATTTTATTGATCTTTTCAATTTCTTTTTCCTTTCTTGATTAAATTGAAAATTTTTCTTTACAGGCATGCGATAAACTGGCAGTTTAGTTAAAATTATTAATATCTTCCCTTTTAAACTTATGAAGTTAACTTTCAATATTTTTTGGCCTCGACTGAATGTTTAAACCTTACTGGTCGCTTTCAACAGACGCTTGGTGGTCCCCCCCTAACCAATGTCAACACCAGATGAGCCCCAATACAAATATAAGCGCTTGTGTGAAACTCCTTCCAAACATCTTCCCTCGAAGGATACGCACCGCAGGGGCATTCCCCAGCGGGGACTTTTAATCTTAAATAATTTAAATCCCAAGTAAAAAATGATAAATCAACTGTCTTTTCATAATGGTCAATCAAAAAAATTTCTACACTGTAATTATCTTATTAGCTATTGAGAATTTTAGTTTAATATCTTTCTAAAAAAAAGAAATTTTCGGGTTTGTATAATTTCGTTATTCCTCCTAAATTTCCCCCCATTTGGATTCTGCCAGGTTTCATAGATGTTCTCGAATTTATAATATTGTGCAGAAAATAAGCCAACTGTCTTTTTCAAGAAAATACTGTTTTCTCAATTCTCTGACTTCTTCAACAGTCGTTCGCGTGATATTCTTTTTAAAATTATTTATGCAATGCAACCCTTTTGTGATTTTATTTTTTTTAACTTGAATAATTATTTAATCTTTTTTTCTACGGTAAGCTGAATTCTACTTTTCATTTAAGACGGCCCTCGTGGCTTACTTCTAAAATTGACTTTATTTGAATTATTAAAAACAAAGTTGCTATTTATAATTTTATATGTGCGAAAAAATCAAAGTCTATTAATATGAATTAAAAGTGCATAATAAAATCCAAACAATTTTTAACTCCAAGATAAATCCCAACTATAAAAATTTTATAACCTCTTACTGAGATGATTAAATTTTCAGGATATTTTATTTTAAAATTTTTGAGAATTATTAGATATTTCTGTGATGGAAATATTTCAACCATAAAAATTTCGCGCAAGTGTAATAAACAAGTCTATAATTTACAATAACATTGTGTAATAATTTTAAAAATTCTAAATTTTATTAATTTACATATTTTTCAAAGCAAAGTTTGATAATTTAATGACAATTTTTATAAAAAATCTGTAAAAACGATGAGATGTAAAAACGGGCGAGTATGTTAGCTATTATGAGAATCGTTTAAATAATACATGGAAAACTCAGAAACTAACCGAGTTATACTATCTGAAAAAAATCAAGAGTTCACAAAAGACGACAAGGAAAATGATAATATATTAAAATTTGAAAAAAAAGCTGAACCAATTTTAAAAGACATCCAAACAATGATTGAACAAATGATGAGCCCTGATTCTCACGCTCGTAAAAACGGAGAAATACTATGGAAATTGTTATGTGATAATTATGGTAATGCTAAATTCACTTGAGCTAAGATTTGGGCAGTTTTTTAACTTTGGGTTATTTTAACACATCTTTACCAGATAATATACAAGAAGTAAATATGCTAAAAAATAATTTAAGTATTGTTTGATTTTATTAAAACGATATTTTACAGAATTAAATTGTGACCAAACTACTCTCGAACAAAAATTAAGCCAAGCTGATGGATATTTTAAAATTTATCTAAAATGTGCACTTCAAATACCATTATCATGCTCACAAATCATGACAGAGTTGGTTTCGATTGTTGTTCTCATTAATAAAAATAAATCACACTGCTATATTGAATACATTTTTATGGAACTGAAAAATAATGACCCGGAAGTTGTCGCGCATGCGTTTAAAATAATCCAACGTTTAAAAAATTTATTTTTTGATCTAAGAAATTATTAAAGATATAAAAGTTAAAGATTATAATATTTTGTCAATTATATCAGGATATTTAGGAGTTCTATTTGAAATGCTAGTTAGTAGACAAGTTAATGATACCATTTATAAAATATTTTAGTTTACATCATCTTATAAAATAGAGATATGCTTATGTATTAAGTTATATATTAAAAAAATATTAGAAAATAAAACAACATATTTTGATGTATAATTAAGTACAAAATTTTACCTAGATTATCGGTGATTTTAAAGACAAATGCCCACATAATTACTCCTTTATTATAGACGCTTTAATATTGCACTCTGAACCAAATGGCGCACTATTTCTGATTAAACTTTTAAAGGTTAAAATTATTTTATTTAATTAAGATTATAGAAATATTGTTTAAGAATTTTTATATGGGATTAATGAGAAGTGAAAAACTTATTAATCGATTGTGGTGTGTCATTAAAGATCTCCATATAATTCACCAATACACTAATGCCTGCCTTATAAATGGTATTAGAAATATAACGAATTCCAGATATAAGTATAAATAATCAAAAATTATTTGAATCTATCATGAAACTAACATTAATATATTTTGGTTATAATTGTTCACCACTTGAAGCTAAATATTTAAACTATTTTGTCACGACTGGAATTGATTTAATGAAGTTAGAAGAAAAATATGTTTATTTTTTATTTAATATTTCGAAAGATTCTTGGTGTTAAACCTCAAAATGATCAACAATTACACGATGATGAACAATTTGATATTAATTTTCAAAATAGTGGATTAAATGCTACAGATATTCATCCTTTAAGACGCACTTTTTTAAAATTTTTTAATGTAAAATAATATAATCTAAAAAATAGCCGAAATTTCAACAACTTTATGTTGAATTATTACTTTCGGTGTATTTAAAAATGTTACAAGAACTTGAAGAATGTGAAAAAACTATTGATTTAATTTCCTGTATTGAGAAATGGAAGAGTGCTGAAGTTAATATGTGGTTTATATCAGAAACTGCTCATATATATTTTTCTCTACCACGTACAGATTTTAATGTTTATTCCATTATATTTAATTTTATTAAATCTATACATGAAAAAAAACGTATAAATTTTAATAATCTAATCGCGTTAGATAATCCATTTATTTATTGGCAAGCGATTTTAGCCTTAATAAGCCTATGCTACATACAACCACTCTATTATACCAATGAGTATTCAATATTATTATTCAAAAATAGAATAACAAGTCAAATTTTTACATTTTGCAATAATTCAACTCAATTATTATATAATAAAATTTTTGCTTGTAATGCTCTTCAAAAGTATTTTAATCTACTTTTTTAATCATGTAGAATTACAGGCATTGTTAGGTTTAAAATATCCACATCACAATTTTACACAAGTCATTTATCAGAAATATGCCATTTTTTATACGCTCAATTTAAGAATCAGGATTTAGATGATGAGAATGAGGATGAGGATGATGAAATAAAAAATCATTTTTTAAAAACAATTTGTCTTTTATGCACAGTATTATATTATAAATATGTAATTATTTAGAGTTGTGATGAATATTTAGAAAAAAATTTAGAAGAATTTTTTGTATTTATATTTAATGGAATAAAAGAATTCCCACAAAGTGGCGGCTTATATGAAAATTAATAATTTAAGATCATTCTGTATGTAAATCATTAATTAACTGTTTCAAACAAGTAACAACTCATTCTTCAAAAAATTCAGTAATATTTTTAATAAAATAATAATTTAGAAATTTTCAACAACTGTTTATTCTCATATCATTAATGCGCTAAGACAAGAATATTGCTCTGAATCATTTGCTATAAATACAGCTCTTTGTGAAATTGTTACTATTATTTTTCATTTAACATCAACTCAATTTACATTTGAACAAATTAATACTTTATATGGAATGATATTTCGTCTTTTAGAAATTGATGATAATCAAATATTATTTAGTTTAATTAAAATAACATGCATGATTGTGGATATAAATGGAAATTATTTCAAAATTTTAACTCAATATGATGGTACATTTAGTACTGCTATAATAATAATGATTGGTATAAAATATCTTAATTCTTCTATTATTTATGATAATATTGGTTTCATACAATTATTGCTGCTAAGTTTTCAAAAAATACCTAATTTTTGGAAATCACCTGATCTATTTAAATTATTGTATAAAATTTCTTGTATTCTTCAAGATCCAAATCATTCATATGAAGAAAAAGAGGTATGATATATAACATTTTATTTATTTATAGTCCTATCTTTTATGTGTATTTTGTTTTTTAAATAATTTACCTCAACATACTATTGAATTATATAAGAAATTTAAAGGATTAATCTCTAATTTAGCTTTTGAGATTATTTTCAATGTATGGTATATGTTACATAATCAAATTGAATTCTCTCATTCTTTTTATACACGTTATAGGTAAATATTATTTATATTTCTAAATCGAAGCACTTATACATTATGTCAGTTATTTGAATATTGTATAAAAAAAAAAGATTGTTTTCTTGATAAATGTATGATTCGATTATATAAAAATAATGATACACAAACACCTACAACTGTTCCTATATCTAGAGCTATTACTTTAATACTTTTAAACGAATATTACGAAATTAAATCAAATTTTTGTTTTGAACAAAGTAAATTATTTATCAACCTTAAATAATACAGAATTACCAAATAATTTTACTGCTCATTATTGGGAATCTTTCAAAATAAACCTTACAG
The DNA here is from genome assembly GCA_009887335.1 of Henneguya salminicola. Lineage (NCBI taxonomy): Eukaryota > Metazoa > Cnidaria > Myxozoa > Bivalvulida > Myxobolidae > Henneguya > Henneguya salminicola. Next base: position 11,150 of record SGJC01002230.1, read on the forward strand.
ATCTATTTTTAATTGTATCATTATTTTTCAGTTAATTATTTTAGGAAAAGCTTGATTGGATATTTTCAAATTTACCTCAAACATTTTTCATTACATTGGAGCCATTTATTTTAAATCATTTGAGAGATCATTTTCAAAAATTAACGACTGATTCTTAAATATTTCTTTATGTA
>SGJC01002233.1:0-10515 GCA_009887335.1 Henneguya salminicola
ACGGTTGTTGATATGGATACTATAAATTGACAAACGTTTTTGTTGTTTTTTTTTAGTGGTAACTGTAGTAACGCCATAGGCCCGCCCACTATTTTTTCATTTTTTTTAATGCATCGGCATATGTTTTTGGAAGTAAAAATATGTATAGTGCGCGGACTATGCCCGTGAAAATACGGTAATTACATCTTAAATTGCGCCGCGCACCCAATACATCTTTTCAATTTTGTATAACTTCTACTTGTGTAACAGATGCTATGTTTCCGTCATGTTTGCAGGTCTGTATAACATGTATTTTGTCTTGAGAAATTACTTATTCTTGTATTTATCAGACTTTAATATACCAAAATAATAATATTTTTTTCTCACACTTGCAATTTTTATATTATTTTCGTTTAAAGACGAAATAACAGTGTTTTTAAAATGATTCTGCGCATAAAATAACGTGTTTCATCTTAAGGACCCTTTACAAATAGACTTTATTATGATCGAACTCGCAAGAATTTTATATTTTTTTACGCACCTGTCCATTTGCATATAATCAATAACTTTGCTTATTTTGTTATGCGCCTTCCCATGTAGAATGTAATAACTACATAATAAGAGAGCTATTATTTTCCTCAAACAGTAATTTATGAGAGACATATTTAATCGTCTTGTATTTTAACAAATATTTTGAGGTTTATCGCAATGAAAATTTAGCCACGCGTGCGCAAAATCAACTATGCGAGGAACTGAAAGTATCTTATTTATATTTTGTGAAATTAGTTGATAAATACATTGAGTATTACTATGAAGAAACTAAAAAAACAATTGACCTGCCGTTTGCTGTATCTGCAGTAAATACTATGCTTTATTTTATTAAAACGTACAAAAGTACCATTATTGAGTTAATTTTAGCGGAAACAATGAATGAAATGCAGGTAAAACTGCGGGAAATTATTGAAAGACTAATCGAGGAAAATGTTAGTATGAGTGTAGTATCTGGATGTGAGTTATTTATCCGGTTTATCACGTTGGCTTCGATGGATCAGCCAGTAGCTTTTATGCTTTAATCCAGGATTTTAGCGAATGTAAAAAAATTCTTATTAAAAGAGGAGAAATATTTATTAAGAAATGTTTGAAAGCTAGGATAAAAATAGGAAAACTAGGACACAACATTATTAAAAATGGATGGGTATAAAATTTTTATGAATTGTTAGAAAATTTTAACACACTCGAAATCTCGGCTTGTCCTAGAAGTTCTCGTTGCTGCCCGAAACAATAAAAAGAATTTTGAAGTTTTTGTGACTGAAAGTCATCCCGATCAATCTGGAAAAATTATGAAAGATCTTTTGAAATCGTTCGGAATTCACGCTACTTTGATCATCGACTCTGCTGTCGGGTATGTAATGGAACGGGTTAACGCTGTTCTTGTTGGATCCGAAGGTGTCGTCGAGTCAGGAGGAGTTTTGAATAAAATCGGAACATATCAAATTGCAGTAATGGCAAATTCTATGAGAGTTCCAGTTTTTATTGCAGTGGAGAGTTTTAAATTTATTCGTTTCTATCCTTTTAAACAATTTGATTTGCCTAATGTTGTTAAATATGATAGTGAAAAAAAAGAGTCTGAGAATGAGCATCCAAATATTGACTATACTCCACCTGAATTCATAAAATTCTTAATCACTGATATAGGTGTTCTGACTCCAAGTGGCGTAAGCGATGAATTGATTAAATTATATATGTGATTAAATTATTAATTAGATCGATATTATTTTCGAATTTTTATCTTTTTGTATTTCTATATCTTAATTTTCGGCGGCAATGTTATACATGTTAATTGCGCTGTTGTTTGTGTTTTTTGTATAGAAAAATCTGCATAAGCACGGGGTTTTCTTTTTTTTTATCTATTGTTACTAAAGATTTTAATTTTATAAAATAAATGTTATGCATTGCTAAATAAATTTTTTTTATTATTTAGCTGTTAATTCTATAAAAATCAACAAAAATTTTATAAATATTTTAGTAAGACACTAATAAATGGTCCGAGAACGACGCAAAGGGACCTAAGAACCGACCTAGATCTATAAATGGACCTATGGTGTTGTTATGGTTACAATTGAATAAAAACAAAATTTATTTATATAATAATTAAAAAGTTAATTAATTTATTTTTAAAAGCATAATGCAAAGAGAAACAACTATTGCTTTTAACTGATTTAATTACACGATTGTCAATTCAAGCCAGAAGACTCACCATTACAGATGTTCCCTGTTTCGATCCACAGCTTGTAGGGCTCGTTTAAAGATCGATATTCAATCAAGTAAATTTCTTTTTTGTAACTAATTTAGACGAATTTAAACCCTCCGGAGAAAAGCATATATGTAAAAAATTATTATAACAACTGCAAATTCATTCGATGTTCGTGAAGAAATGAAAAAGAAGAGCCATTGAGCGTGCGCGTACAGATCGAGGATCGTCAGCAAACAGACTTTGGCAGGATATTTCAAACGAAATTGACGCAAAACATCAAAATACTAATCAAATGCTTTTGAAAATTGCTCGGCGTGAAACAATAAATATTATTCAACAACCCCGAAGGCCAAAGGGGGTTTTTGATATCATTCAAAAAGTGAAGCATAAACAATATTCACAAATGACCGAATGTGACAATAGACTATTTTTAAAATTTTCCTTTGAATACGAATTAATATCTAAAAAAATTAAAAATATCGGAAAGCGGCACAAAATGTTGATATGGGGACATCCTGATTGGATACCTATTTTGAAGCGGCGTTTTATCCCAATTTTCCTGGATGCAACATTTAGAACTGTTCCTAAACCATTCAAACAATGTTTAATTTTAATGGTCTTTGACAATAAAACAGATCTTTATATTCCGGTTTTATTCGCTTTAATGGAAAAAAACAAAAGCTGGTCTTATTGACATTTCCTCCATTTTACCATTGTTGTTTCGGATACAAAATTAAAGCCGTTAACCATAACAATAGATTTCGAAAAAGGGCTAATATCAGCATGCGTGAAACAATTTAAAAATACACATATAATTGGATGTTTGTTTCATTATAAAAAAGCACTTCGGAGAAAGCTTATCAAACTTAGAATAGATATAGAAGAAATAGCTGAAGCAATGAAACCAGGAATGGTGGATCGATTGACAAAAAAAACATCCCTGAAACGATAAATCAAATTAGAAAAGTAATTATCGAAAAGGATAAAAATAATTGTGATTTGTTTTATTCTTATTTTCAAAACACATGGATGTCTGAAGAAATGTTTGACACGTGGAACATAACAAATGCATTAGAAAATGGTGTGGAAATTCCAACTCGAACAAACAACGCTTTAGAAAATTTCAATAAGCATCTGAATTCGCGATTCGGCATTGCCCATCCAAATATCTTTCACTTTATAGACACGATAAAAAAAAAATGTCAATCGAAAAAGTCCAAAATTTAAAGGAAACAATAACAAAAAATTTTTGTTCGATTTTTTCAAATCAATCTAATAAAATTAATTACATTTTTGTTTTTATTTAATTGTAACCACATCAACGCCATATGTCCATTTATAGGTCTAGGTCGGTTCTTAGGTCTGCCTGCTACAGGCCCAAATGTTCCATGGCAAAAATCGCACTACTTTTTGTTTTGACGTTATTTTGATTTTAATAATTGTAAAGATGTGAGTCGCAAATGATCTAATGGCGGAAAATAGACAAAAATAAATTTATGATATTTTTAAATTAACAGATATATCTATAATTGCAACTCAACGTGCACTTGAACTAAGATATCCAATCTGTTATGTACCACAGAGGCTATAATTTATCTTTTATTCAAGCTTTAAAAAAAAATTAAGAGTCACCATTGATTGTAACTTCAACAAGATGGCCCTTTGCTGAACACCTCTCGGTTACAATATGAATTCTTACGAAAATTATCCTCGTTGTTTATATGAAGGATTAATTGTAAATCTGCAAGCCGGAAGCATTCAAAAACTATAGGGACAAAAATTCTAAGAAAATCCAAGCATATCTACATAATTGCAAACAAAAGTTATATTATGAAAAGTGTAGCAATGAGAGCTTGGAATTATTTAGCAGTGTGTAACGCGCATGGTTTCAAAATTATTTTTAGAATATTATAAAATAAAATTTTATACTTTTTATAAATATAATTACAACAAAATTATTTATTTTATTTATAGCAAAAAAATTCAAAAAAAAAATTTTAGCGGGATTTTTACATGGTATCCGGTTCAAATCAACCAATTACTTTTACGATTCAATGTTATTACAGCTCAATGATTTCCAAAATCTATTTTACTATGACCCCCACCATTTCCGGCATTATTTTATTTAATTATCTATATCCATTTTTAAGTGGTAAAAAAAATTTACATGCAACTAAACTTTTAGAAAACTTAATTTAGTTAAACCCACTATGAAAGAAGAGCCAATGCCCTTGAAGTACGGCGTCCCTAGAGGGGAGAAGTTGGCAGGAAGTTAAGTGGGGGAGGCCACCGCACTACCTCTGAATCTTGGCAGGTGTTCCTACCTGGCGTATGCACCCTGGTTGTCGGTGGGGGGCCTTGAAGCCCCTCGTGAAAGAGACTAGTAAGGTTTTACACAACCAGTACGAGTACATAAAAAAACACGAATAAGATCGAATAAACGCGAATATTAGAAAATGGATCAACATCGAAAGAAAAATATGGCAAAATATTTTTACCATAATATTTCAATTAGGATACCTTTCAATTTAAATGAAATGCATTTTTTTAGATCGAAATCTTGCCCCCAAATTTATTTATTTTGAATGATTATACAAGAGGAAAATATGTCATATTTGAGACCCAATTATTGTCTTTAAAAGATTAAAATGTTCCCCGATTTTATGACGTAGCGCACGTACAAATCATTTTTTCAATTCTTTATTGTCTACTGAATGATGTGAATCTCGAATTAAAAAGTAATGAATTGATTAATCAGGGCAATCACAAATTATTTAATTGTAAGGCAGTATTTTATTATTAGGGGGTTAAGGTAATTTGGAAAGAATATTGTGGCACATGTTAAATGGCGGCAACCTATTCATAAGTTAATCGTTTACAGTGACTAGTTATGACTCGATTTTACCAGCAACAATTAAAGTATTCGGCAGAACAAGTGAATATAATATTCAATTAAATTATTTAACCACTAAAAGAGAGTTTGTTACGTGGTTTCAACGATTTGAAATTAATCATCAAAAGTCAAAGATTTCTGAGATAGACGCATACGAGATTTATTTCTTCCGAGTGAATACGATGTTTTCTGGAATTAAAAAAAATGGAGATAATCCATCTTTTCTGACTTTGGGAATTTCAAAAATAAATGGATCAGGATATTCGGTAGGAGTGTGCACAAAGCTAACACATAACAGATTATTCATTCAAGAAAACAACGTGATCGCAGTCAATTTCATAATTCTGTCTGAGGGGAAAAAGGTGCCATGATTTGCTTTATAATCAAAGCATGAATGAATTTGACACGAGAGAACTTATTCCTGTAGAAAATAAGAGATACGACCTCCTGTAAATGGCATCTTTCTGATTAAATCAAAATCGTTACTGAAGACGGTTGAGAAAGTAATACATATGTTCAGCAATCTGGTCGAGGAAATTAAAATGGGCACATCTGATGGGAATGTTGGTAGTCTATGCATCGAGAAATGTCCGACATAAATGTATTCAAGAGAAGGAATCAAAAATTTTGGTAGTAACGACATGAAGGCTTTGATTCGTTTATTGAATTAGGCAAGAATGGGGAAAGACCGGAATCCCAAGTGAGTGAAACAACCCATTTTCTTTCGAACGAGAAGATGTGTAAATCCGACCACTCAGGTCGCCTGGCTAAAATATTAATAATATATTAAAAAATTTCTGTCTGTCCGGTTCAATCGCGGCTGGGCCTGCGCAGCATCTGTATAATATGGCGGCTTCAACTAAATTTTAATTTTGAAATGATTTAGATTGTTTTAATATATATTAAAACAATTCTTCTGTCCCACTCAAAGCCTACTAGGATTATTTTAAGTGCTTTTTATGACAGAATTTCTATTTTTAAAGTTTGAACCATGAATTAAAGTCACAACAAGGCATAAATCAAGTTCCACCAAAATTAATTTTTTTTCTCTCTGATTACTACGAGCCAATGGAGTGAAACTTCCATTTAGATGAGTCATGACTACCTTCTCCTATATCTCCGATCTTCACAAGTTCTTTTTATAAGGTAAACCATGATCAAATCCCAAAAACTTACAATAATTCTTCTCTAGATATAATATGATAAGGAGCGAAGCGACTCAAGTAAAAAAAATCAATCAAATAAAACTTGAATTATGAAGGGCCGCAACTGCGGGCAAAAACCACCTAGTGTCTAAATATTTACTGATTTTTCAATCAAATTTTGTATTGGGTTAACCGTATGTTCGAAAACACGTTACGAGCAAATGCAAAGCTTTTCTCAATTAAGATTAAAGATAATTGAGAAGGCGCAAACCGAAGACCAATAGATTTTTTCGGGTATACTATTATACAAATAAAAATCGAAATATAAAAAAAATAAAATTTCTTGTCCTTGAATCATTAGCATAAATTATATTATATATTATACGAGCTGATTTTGATAGAAAATCTGCGATTAATCGAGATACATAAAAATAAAATTAGTATTGGAAGCAACAAAACCAAGCTATCAGATCTCTATATTTGTCGAAGAAGACAATTAATATGCTCTAATAAATATAAAAAATTCCATATTATTTCGAAAAAGTAATAAACTCAAAAGTCTCAGATAAAAATTTAAAAAAAAATACACTTCATAATACCATTAAAGTAATCTCCGTCAACCACAATGGCACTGGAAGGAATGCTACAATCATGCGTATAATAATAAAAAACAGTTCTCCCATAAATAAGTCTGAAGAGAATACTTTTTTCATACTCAGCAGACTAGGGCCCAAAAATATATAAAAAAACGGAAATGAATCTAATCGAAAAAATGAACAGCCCATAGGTCTCGAAAGAGCATTCGTTAAGAAAAAACGAGAACGACATGAATTTATGTAGATTACAGTAAACTCAATAAAGCTCCAATTAAAAATATTTATCCACGCTGAATTCCGTTCGGCTCTATCTACTTTACTAATCTAGATATTTCATCTGGGCATCACCAGATTCTCATAGCGCCAAAAGACAGAGAAAATAAGGCATTCTTTACAAATATGGGGTTATTTTGCTGTACTCGGCGGCCATCATGGCTGTGAACTACCCCTGCTACATATACATATCAATCCTTCCTTAATTCTACTATCAGATCAGAGACAGAGAAAATAATGCATCGTATATGTTGCGTATTTTAGTGTAAGAGACCGCCAGGCCTGACCTGAAAAGGTCAATTATGCTTAATCCCACAACAATTTATATCGATGAGAGTCATTTTAATCAAGAATCTTGAAGATAATCTTACTCACATTGATTACATTTGATCATAAATAGCAAAGACGAGGTTGAAGATTAAATTATCAAAGTGCTTTTTTTTTATTCCAAACTATATTATCTTGGACACTTTGTCTCGCCAGGTAATCGACAATGATTCAGAAGAAAAATCAAAGTAACCAAGAAAAAAGTTCACCAAAATCGAAAAAGGAACTTAAGAATTTATAACCCACGTGTTTTTATTATCTGCGGTGTGTAAGATATTGATATAAAATGACAGGATCTTTGTTAGCCATGGTAAAAAAAAAGTAGAATTAGGAAAATAATCTATGGAAGAACATTCGAGTATCTTAAATTTTTATTATTAATAACACTCATTTTAACCTATCCATACATGAAAAACGAATGGATTCTTAATACGGATGCTATTTATGATGTTCTTGGAAAGGTACTGTCATAAATGAATAAGAATCAAGAGGGTGTAATCACATATATCAGTCTGGTTCTTATTATGCTTGAAATCAATTAGAGTCCAATGAGAAAAAAACATTGTCAAGAATAGGGACAATTAGGGCCTTCTGAAAACGGGTCGAGGCTGACAATGGGCCGAATTCTTAGTTTCCGACAATTGAGCATTTCAAACACTATGTTTTATGAAAAAAAATCATAATCACAACCGATGACTACTCATTAGAGGAACTCCCTCGTAAAAAAACGCTAAGGTGATCTATTTGAGGAGTACGCCCACAAGGTATTATTTTCGTCAGGCCTAACCAAATTCTCATATAAATAATATTTACAGAGTTACTCCAAATTTTGTTAAAAATATCAAAATAACAAATATTTTGAAAGAATTATTGAAATGTTTTATTTATAAAACTAGGTCGGAGAGATGAAAAAAAATTCCTTTTATGATTTTATTATTCTAATTAATAATAATTTGAAAACATTTTTGAGTTCAGGGATACAATATCTTCCTGGCATGACATATATAGAATACCTTCTCCAACATGAATTAATTATCAATTAGGAGAGTCTGCAAGTAAGATAAAATAAAACGGGAGACGTAGAAGTAATCTAGATAAGGTCTTTTTTTTCTTTTGGGCTTGATTTGTAAAACCTTACTGGTTTCTTTGGAGAGGAGGTTTAAGGTCTCCCACCCAGTTCCCGCCAACTTAAAAGTATAAATTGATAATAATATAAGGGGTGGTTTCGCCCACTAAACATCCAACCACCCTCTTTCCTCTGTAGGCCGAGTACTACAGGTGCATTGGTTACTAAGTCAATTAGATAGTCTTATTGTAATTTATACATACAGTATAAGATGAAAAAAGAGAAACTTCATAAATATCCATTTTGCCTGGAAAGACGAGCAACGCTTTTTTTTATTGTTATAATAAAATTTTTCAATGTATAAACGTCTACTGCTTTTTATATTGATCCAAAAATGATTAAAAATTATTTCATAATTTTCTAAATGATAGGATTGTTACTTGGCTGGATATTTTGACTTTAAAACGCCGAGGTGTTATATATTTTGTTAACATCTGAATGATAGAGTCAGGCAAGTGTATTTAAATTATTTATTCTACCCCTATTCTTTCGATCTATATTTTAATAATTTCCATTTAATTATGAATACTTTCCAATTAACTGGAAATAACCCTATGATATAACGATTTCTCCTGAATGTTCAAAAAGGGGAGGACCAACGACTTTATTTTGTTTGACGAAATAATGATGGAATTTTAGAAAATAACAATTACGTTACAAGAATTTAAAATATACCTTATAAAAACTTGGGGAGGATTAAATCTATGGTATATAGATGGAAGACGACCAAAGCTATCTGTGGGAAGAGAAACGATATGATTACAAACATGAAAGCTATTTTATGTCCGATTCGCTGTCAAAAATCATTTATATCGAGGAGATTCCCTTTTTTGCACACCCTCAAGCCGCATTAGTCGGTTAAAAGTGGTATAAGCCAACTTAAACCTGTTTATAAAAGCTTCTTGTGGTAGAAATTTCCCAGTGATAATAGCAATTAACTGCAAAAATATTGTTCATTGTGAGGTAATATCTTCCTTCAATTAATGAGAATATTCTCAAATACTTTCGTTTGGGTATAAAATATTCTTGTCTTTTGCATGGCTATGGATAACTCAAATCTTCCTCATTTCATACAAGGCTTAAACGGCAAGCCTCCATTCGAGGCATAATTTTTACCTAGATATTTCCCATTTTTAAATTCACACGAAGAATTAAAAATTATTGTTTTTAACGATATTGTACCACATTCTTCAGCCTATTTTTGCAAGGTTGAGGGATTTATGTAATCCTGTTGCTTCCGATACTCTTTCCAACTACATCATGCGCATTTAAATTTTTTTTAACCCGCCTTCGACAAGAATATATTTGTAGAAGTTAATAGTTTTTTTTTACCATTTTAAAAATGTAAAAATTTTAGAAATATTAGCCTTCACAATTGGAAATAGTGGTTGGCGGTTTTGGAAGGTAAATCCGTATTTGTTTTACTTGGGGACCCGGCGATTTCGACAAATCTGAAGCGATAAAGTTAAACTTCCTTTATATCGGGGAATGCCCTCAATTTCCTTCGTCCGGAAAATGCACGCAAAAGACATAAAATTCACTCAAAGTTTCGAACTTGGGCATGCGCAGACAAAAATTCCACAATTTTTTTTAAACTGCCGATTTCGAGCTATTTTTACTCACTTAAAAACTAAAAAATATATAAATGGGACATGCATTTTGTTGATTTTTTAGAAATACAAACTTATAATTAAATAAACTTATTGACCGTAATTACTTAACCTTATTTCGCTTGCCACCGTCGCCCTGACGAGTAGGGGCGACGGTGGCTCACTCTTGGGTCAAGTAATTCGCACCAAGAAAATTAGAGCATCCACTGGGTGTGCGCATGCGCGTCGTTGTCGTTGGAGTTTACCTATAAAACTAAGAAAATCTTAAACGCATTAAAATGAAATTTCCGTCCTAGCCGGTGCTATTTGTAC
>SGJC01002238.1:0-12906 GCA_009887335.1 Henneguya salminicola
ATTTCACTCTGAAAAAGAAACTGAATAGCTTCAGTTTCATCATCAGAAATAGACTGTAAATGAAATCTAGGCGAAAGCATGATATATTTCAATTGCGCGTGCGCGAGAACAATGGAGTTGGTGTCATCTATTGTACGATTCAACCCAAAGTTTTACACGATAACGAGCAATGTTGACGAAAAATTATATTTGCTTTATTGGGATTTTTTTTTCATCTAAATTCGATCTTGTATAAAAATAAAAGTTAAATATTACATTTGTTCTTATTTACTCGTATTTCCGAATTTAAACCGTCACGAACGTTTTTTTATATATTATTTTTAAGTTGTGTTTAAAAATTTAAAATTTATTGCATGTTGATATCATAAAAGAATTATATCAAATAGAATGAGAGGTGATTTTTTCTCCCCTGAATGCCATCTTACAAGAGACTATTCGAAAAAAAATATATATCCATGACCACGTAATTTTGACTCATTACATCTACGAAAATCCATAAAATCAAAGTCTTTTTTTGAGAACAGTAAACTACCTCAATGTGACTACTTTCTCTTTTTATATTTTTGGTGCATTGAAGTGGGATAATAATATTTTATTATAAATTGAGGAACGTTTAAAGCAGACAATAGTTCATACTAATTTTTTGAATAAAAAAATCATTTATAGGTACAAATTTATACGAAAGGAAGCTTTAACCCCCATTCATAGATGTGACTTCAAGCTAGGCAGCCATTGAAAAATCGTGCAAATTAACTAAACTATGGTATCTAGATCTTGACAAAAATATAATCGATGCCGACTCATTAAATAAAAATGGGTCTTCGGCATTTAGGAAGTTAGCACAAAAAAGCCCTCATGTTCGATGTATATCTCAATATCCCTAATTCTAAAAATATAATACTTTAGAAAAAAAACATCTAAGGTGTCATATGGAGACGTGGACATTTACAAAAATATATTTTGTCTGGGATCGAGAGGGGATCAGTCAGCTGGCGTGCATATTCATACCTTGTGCGTGGTGACTCCCTACATCCAAAAATCAGTTAACCACCCTTAAATTTTTATTGTCTTCCCAACTGGTATCAATCGAATCATATTGGGGAAAAAAACGAAAATAAAATCTGTAATATTACTTTCCTTTTAAATTATTCTGGATGCTTGCCAGTTTTTAAGAGAATACTAATGGAGGGAAGTATATATATGTATATTATTTAATTTATAGATTTTGATAAAGTCCTTAAGAAGCATTTTATTTTTAATTAACAAGATTATATATTTTAGTTTTTTTTTCAAAATATGGTTGGTAATTTGTTATATTATCCCACAGATTGGATTGGATTGAGAGCTTTTAGATCATGATGACTAAAAGATATAAAAATTTAATTTAAGTATTTTAACTTCAAAATTTGGGGATATCTCAAATTTTTTAATGAATTATTAATATTTGGTTTACTGTTACAAAATATATTACGATAATACGTGTAAAGGTTGTACGCATGGTATAAAAATAACAATAAAAAAGGTGGAGCGGCCTTACATCTACTCTGAGTCTAGTGGTTGAATTATATTTAGAAAAAAAAGGCGAAAATGAGAATAAGTAAAGGACAACATAATTTTAGCAGAGCCATTACTTTATGACTGTTTTTTTTACTATTCCCATAAAGAGAAAAGTAACTTATTTGGGATCTGATAACCATAATTAATGGGTTGGGTTGCGGCCCGAACTGTATGTTGGTCAACCCGGCTACATGTTAGAAAAAATTTAATGGGGATTTTTTATAGATTGATGTGAAATATTTGAATACAAATATTTGTGTTTAGGAGAGGGCATTTAATACTAACACACAGGGCAGAAGTATGAAGGTCGAATTTTATCCATTTTTTATACATATGCCAAATTTAATACACATTAACTATTTTTCACGAAAAATTATAATTTAAATTGGATATCTTTCAAATTGGTATAAATAATTCAAAATTGCGAAACTAAAATATTTTTAATTCATTAAAAATAATAATAAATTATTGGGGAAAAATAGGAAATTTAAAATAAAATAATGCATTGACGCCATTTTTAATCTTTTAGACTACTAACTTAAGTACTTCTTTCAGTTCATCTTCTACGCATTTATTTCTAGTAAACTAACTAGGGGTAAAAATAAAGTGCATTATCAGGTAATAAATCCTCAAAAAAATTGTTTGGAATCCATTTTCTTGAGGCTTTTTTTAAATTATGATAAAAATTTTAAAGATATTTCATGATGAATTAAAAGCTTAGCGTGCAAAAAATTTAAAAATTATCATTCGGTCGAAAATTTAGGCAACATTTATTTAAGCCAAAGAGAATACCGCGATAAATAAGGATGAGCTGCTTACGTGTATTGGGAATTATATAAAAAAAAACAACTAAACGCCAATTAAATTTAATTTGTAAGAGAAAATGCAAAACTGGAAAAATATATCACAAATATTTTCAGACTTTGTTACTGCGTGTATGCATTAGGTTCGAGGTAAAAATTCCGACAAAAATCAATGATCCCATTGAGAATTTAAAAAAAATTGTTTTTTTTTAATATCTCCAGTCAAATTATCACGCCAAAAATATGGATAGACTCCATTTTTAAGCAATCATATTGTATTTCAATGATTAAGGTAATGAAAATGAGGTAATAGTTGAAAGGAACAAAAAAAACAAATTTACATATAAATCCATTTATTGATACAGACAAACATTGAATATATTTAATAAACACTTAAGATAAAAAGCAAAGTGAAAAAATGTTAAACTATTATAGACTTGAGGAAAATGAGTGAATGCATCTATATTTTTAAAATATACAAAAATTGTTTATTTTAATTATCACCATTTTTGCGGAAAAGATGCGACTCCCGCCAGAAATGAAAAGGTTAAAATCATCGACCTTGATACGTTTTTTTTGCGGGGATTAATGCAAACAAGTTTTTTAATTAAGAAAATACAATTATTATTGCTTAAAAATAAAAGATGATTGTTTTGTATCATAATTTACTAAAAAATATAGCCAGGCGGCTAATTCATGCGGCAAAATAGCGGCGATTGCACTTTATTTAAATACTCGATAATTGTCGGCACGTAATAGAATTAGAGTATTTTTGTTGATTAAAGATGACTGGAAGAGGAAAAGGTTCTGGAAAAGCAAAATCAAAGGCAAAATCTCGATCAGTGAGAGCTGGTCTTCAATTCCCTGTTGGTCGTATGCATAGAATGCTGCGTACTGGAGGATACGCTGAACGTATTGGTGCCGGAGCTCCGGTGTATATGGCTGCAGTTTTGGAATATTTATCTGCTGAAATTCTTGAGTTGGCTGGAAACGCAGCTCGTGATAATAAAAAAACTCGAGTTATTCCACGTCACATTCAATTGGCCGTCCGCAATGATGAAGAATTGAATAAACTATTGGATGGTGTTACTATTTCACAGGGTGGAGTACTTCCCAATATTCAAGCTGCTCTTCTTCCTCGCAAGACTGATGAAGGTGGCAAGAAAGAGGGCGCCGTTTCTCAAGAAGTTTAGAAATAGACAATTATGTATATTTAAGTTCTTTTATTGATGTTACCTTTACATTGTTTTATCTTGTCACATTAATATTTTATTAAATATATAGTTGCCACTGCATAATATTTATACTTTTATTGTCCTTATTTTTTTAATAACCTTGTTCTAATTAACTGTACAAGTTTTTATCAAAATATCAGTCCAACAAACTATATTTATTTTCTATTCTTTTTTCCATTTGCATTAATATCTTAAGTGTCTATTTTGATATTTTTGTACTTTTAGCCTCTAAACTCACAATAAAGATAGGTATATACAAGTGCAAAAATTAATAACATAGACTTTATGTCTCAACGTTTTTATTTATGTTCATTAACCCAAAAGATATTATGGCATAGTCTTAAAACTAACGCCATATCTTTTTTGGGGAGTTCACTGAATGATTTCTAATTTTGTTCTTCTGACATTAAATTGTTTAATCTTTGTTCTTTTTATTTATTTTTGGTTTATGCTTTTTGACTTTTGTAATGAGCCAAAAACATAATTTGTTTGAAATCTTTTAATTTTTCTACTTTCAAAAATAAACTGTTAGTTGTTATTTTCGAATCTCTAAATATTCATAAGTTTAAAAATAAATCTTGATGACCTTCAATCTAATTCTCGTCGTAATTTTGCCTCAGCTATCACATAATCGTGACATTTTTGGTCTGTCTTTTAATTCTCATATCCAAGTATTTTATGCCTTTCCTATTCGCCCCTAATTAGTGGGGAACGTTTTAGAATCAGATTGATAATATAACAGTAAATTGATAAGATTCAAATATCATATGGTTCAATATGTTAATATAATAGGAAATTTCTGGCTTTTAGGAGGTGAAATCACAAAATTGTACAATATATCAAAAATGACATAAACTAAAAAGGTTGACAGCCTTTATTCTAATAAGCATTAGTTATCCTTTTTTATTTATTTCCAAAACCTCTTAAAATTGGCTTATTATTGACATAAGATAAAAATAACTCTAAATTTTAATTACCATTTATGGGTTGCTGTATTCTGAACAGTTATGTTTTTCCTACTATTTGCTGATTTAATATCGCAAAACTAGTTTCAATTAAATATATCGATATTTTTATTTCAATGCCATATTTTCAAACAGAACATCAACACATTATTTCTAATGTAAAGTGTGTATATTTTTTCCATTATTTATATAATAATATATTTATTAAACGATCTAACAATCCAATTCTATTAACTAAGTGATTTTGTTATAGGGTTTTTGTAACCCTTGAACAAAATCATGTTTTTATTCCAAATTTAAAATTATTGTATGTATTCAAGAGAATTAATTTCATTTTTTCTTAACTATCTTATTTGAAATCCAGAATTTGACTTCTTCTATTAATGTTATAAAATATTTATAGAAGCAATGCCAGTGCCCTTTGCCAAATCAGTGTTTATGTAAATCTGCAGTAGTATTTACCTTCTCTTTTATTAGATTTTAGGAATCTAACGTTTACTCTGTCTAAATTTTGAAGATAAATATCTATAACATAGCGTTTGTTTTATTTCTAATCCCTGACTATTATACTTCCTACAGGTTACTTATTCGATAATTTACTAAATTTCCTATTTTTTCTTACAAATTATTACTTTTTTTAAAAGTAAAGCTAATAACATTTCTGTTACTCAAAAATGCGAATTTTAAAAACGGGTGGGAAATGATCCTTTGCCAATTTGAAAAAAAAGGCAAAGGTATTTAAAATTGGTAAAAAGTGTAACTTTGCATAAAAATTAAACCAAAACACCATTATATTTTAACGCGGAAAACATTTTTCTCAGTGCACTGAAGATGCAAGAAAAGCTAACCTGAAAAAAATTAAATAAAATTTATTTTTGACTTTGGATGAAATTAGACATATCTGATGCAAGCCGAATCCTTATTTGCATAACTACGATAAATTGTTAAAACTGGTATTTTTACACGAAACAACAAAAATGTAGATATTTAAAAGGAATTAAAATGTGGAGTTACAGAATATATGTGATAGGTTTGAAAAATACATCAATATTGTAACTAAGGGTACCAGACCAATGACTGAGATAAATAATTGGCTGTCAGAACTATTCTAACACAAAGGAATGACTTGTTGTATTATCGAGTTTTGCAGTCCATATTATTATGTGTGACGATCAAAATTGCGATTTCTAGCTATGGTATCATCGATACTATTTATTAATTTTTACATATCCTTAAATTACATTATGATAACATTAAATATGCTCTGATTATTAATATGTTTAATTTGAATTATTTTAATCAACTGATATTCTCCAAATTTAAACAGCGATTTGAAAAGCTCAATCAAAGGATACAAAACTTGAAAAAATTTCTTATGATACATTCTTGTTTTCTTTTCTTTTATCCTTTTAATAAGACCGCTGGTTCGTTCCTTCTCAAATTATTTTTTATATGCCAAAAAGTTGCTCGTATGGATTTAAGAAAAGGCTAGTTCTCAGTGGAAAATTTATCATGGAGAGATACTTTCAGAGTAGATTTTCTGTTGAATGAGAAAATCTAACCTTTTTCATCAATTTTGTAAATAAACTCCTTTTCTGAAAAAATTCACACACGTTAGAAGGAATTCGCAGAATAAATTTGCATTTACTCCTCCCTCAACAATAGCTTTAACCAGGAACAACGTTAATGGTGTACCTCGGAAGCCTCAAGGCACCGTTCGACCTTCTGGAATTCCTTTCTTTCGGATTAGAAATTTCTTATACCCCCCTATATGATCCAATCACGTGCAACTTAAAAACTGACCCATCAGTGTATATGATTTTTTGATATCTTTCATTCGGCGATAAACTTTGATACCAAATAACAATATCATGCTTTTTTGATTTTTTCCCGCCCAATTCGTACTTTCTGAAATTGTTGTTACCATTTCCCTTATTTTTTTTGTCATATCCATACTGTTGTGCTGTTTGTACTTATCCCTAATCTTTGTGCAAAGTCAGAAAGGGAACACATGTATATCTCATTTATCGTCTAAAAAGAGTCTGGGTTAACTTTATTAAGCAAAAACCTCCTCTGAAAGCATACGCTGTTGTCCCTGTATATCCTATTTTTCAATAATAAGGAGAACCGTTGAATGAAACAGATTCATTTGTGAAATTATTTTCGTCATTGACTTGCCCTCGTTTATATCATTATTAAAACTCCTTTTCAAGGACTCAGACATTTCTTAATTTCTATTTTCCCTTTAAATTACTTTTTTTATATAATTTTGTAAAAATCAAAATAAGGATCGTATTAAATCGCAATATCTATCGTAAAAAGTCCCAAAATTAACTGCAAAACACGTATACTGCTGAGCTAAAATTTGTTGGGATATTTCAATGGAACCAAATGACTTCGAAATATTTTTCAAATTAAATATTATATTCCTGACCGAAATCGTTTTCTAGCACAAAAAAATATATAACTCTATTCGGCAAACTTCACCCCTGAGTATAAGTATTTGCATTTGAAGAGTGATGCTTGCGAGTTAAGTGTCGAAAATTTCATAAAAAGATTTATTTAACTTCAAAAATAAATTTTATATTTCTCACTAAGAGGGAATCAATAAACATTTAAACGCGTGTGTTTTTTTTTAATAAAAATGATTAGATCCTTGCTTTCCTAACAAAAATCCGGCATTATTTGAATATCTTGATTAAATTAATCTTAAAAAGCAAAAAACTACACGTGTTCAGTCTTAATAATTCTATTACAGAGTGTAGAAGCTACCAAAAATTGTTAGCGTTCAATTTTTATCTTGGTAAGAATTGTAATGGAAAACATTCAAAAAATTGACGACGATCTTCAAAAAAACATTTTAAATTTATTAAATATTAATATCAGAACAATATATTCCAATTAAAAAATTAAACGCTTCATTCCAACCTACCAAAATATTAAATATAATAGAACGGTATTTCTTCTTTCCCCCTTAGTTTGCATGTAAGTGAGCATTACTGAAAACTGTTGAGAACATTTTTACATCTACCACAAGGCGCTGACAAACTGACTAAAAATACTAAGCTAAAGAATCACCATTTTTATTTTTATCTCACCCATTAAACCCTCCAGCTAAAAACTTCCTTCTAGAATTCTTTTGCAATAAGCAGCGAGTAATCTCCTCCTATCTCAAGATTCTCCATTAGTAGCTTGATCTATAAGATTTGGATCATTTCCCAATTCACCATGATTTTTTTTAAACGGGGCCACTTGATTCCTAGCGAGCCGATGCTCTTTTTGTAAGGCGCCTCTAGGGGGAAGAGATTTAGTGTGACATGTGTCCCACGATGGTCTAAAATCACTATTATATTGTTGGATCACTGTCGTTTGGCGTGGAGAACAAATGCTTTCAACTAAAATTATAATGAGCCGTATAAAACAGTTATCTGTTTCTTTCAAATCAGTAGGCATATAAATAAAATTTTGGCCCCGCAACTAAAAAATAATAAGCGACATCTAATTTTTCATTTATAAGAGAATTGTTCAATCAAATTTTATAAATAAGTTAAAGAATTATGATAGATACCATTTTTAAAATAATTTTATAAAAAGTCTAAACTAGTGTCTACGTGGGATATATGGGTACCATCACGATAAAAGAGAAACGCGAATATAATTGATCAAACTTCTTCTTAAATAAAAATGAAAAAGATTTTAGAAATAAAATAATTCCTACGTTTAGAGATACATATATTTTTGAGTGTCCATTTTATGATTTTGTAATTATAAAATGAAAATACATAAATTTGTGAGACATCCCTCAACAAATATTTTAGATTGCAAAAAAACATCAATATGTTCTTGAAATAAATAATAGTTCAACAACTGCCCCCACAGTGCTGCCGTTAAACTGGTGAAATATATACATTAGTGTTAAGACAATTTTTATTTGTTTTTTAGGATTTGTTTGAGGAAAAATGAACTTTCTATTATCTTTGATCTTATTCCACTTATTAGACTGCTAAGTATGAGGAAAACTAAAAAAGCATGTTGTCTTAGAGAATTTAGAAAGCATTGATTTTAGTTATAATTTAATATTTTTTCTTTATTATTTATCAATATATTTGAATGCTGGTATATTTCTTTGTCTCGGAATGGATGTGTAAAATCTCACTGGTCTCTTAGAGAGAGGATTCATGGTCCTTCAATCAACTCTCGTCAGCTGCCAGATAGACACTACTTTCAAAATCAGCAGCATTATGTATAAGGCCTTTGCTTATCTAAACTTTTCCCCTACGAGACACCCTACGATAGGAGCATAGGCTCGGAAGACTGCTGGTGAACTCAACCTTTCGACTATTTATCTCTGATTTTTTTGACACAAGATCTTTCGTTCAAAAATATTTCGAAAATAGGAGGGTAAAAGTATATTTAGTGGTTTTGGTTGTTGAAATTTGACCAACATTTTGTAATAAATAAAGTTGTTCTTGGATGAATTATACACGTTATACTTTCTTTGAATCATTTTCCATTTATTCTTCACGTTCTAAATTTTAATGCTCAGTTTGTAGAGAATTTTCACGGCCACCCACTTAGTGTTAGTCCAATATAAAGGCATGAGCAGTAGTGTGGAGACGTACTCTAATATACATCAAGCCTGACTAGTCTTTTCATGCGAAATTTGTAACATGTAGACATACATGCTCGGGGTTATCATACGCTAATTATAAAATTTATCGAACACTTTTTGACTGCTTTTAGGCTGAAATTGAAAGTAAGATGAAAAAAAATTAAACTAGAATAAACATTATGATTGATTTGTAATTATTTATTCGAAAAAATTATTTTCATTAGATTGAGAGCACTACCCGCTTTGAACCATTCTATTTGAGGCTCGTTTAGACTATGATTCAAAAATATTTGCTCCACTGTTTTATCTAAATGTTTTATGTAACATTCAACGGGCTAAGTTTATTTGCTAAATTTACTTTATCCGAAGAGAGGGAGGAAAGATTTACAATAGAAATTCGGTCTGTTGGTGTAATTTTGTCATAGTCAGAGGAGGAAGAAAATGTTAACGGTAAAACGCCCTGTTTTTTTAGATTTGTTTCGTGGATCCTCGCAAAACTTTTCACAATAATTGCAACACAACCTAGATATCTAGGTTCTAAAGCAGCATGCTCTCGACTACTTCCTTCGCCATAATTTTCATCACCAATAACAATCCATGGAATATTCTTCGATTTGTAATATCTTGCTACTTCTGGAACACCCGTATATTCATTGGTCAATTGATTTTTGACACAGTTGGCAAGTCCATTCTCTGCATTGATTGCTCCAATAAACATATTATTAGAGATTCTATCAATATGGCCCCTATATTTCAACCAAGGACCAGCAGGACTTATGTGGTCAGTAGTACATTTTCCTTTAACTTTTATCAAAATATAAAGATCGACGAAATCTTTCCCACTCCAGGATTCAAAAGGCTTTAACAGCTGAAGACGGTCGCTGTTTTTATTGACAATTATTTCAAAAGTTTCAGGATTTATAGACGCGGATTGATAAGTTTCTTGCCCAGGATCAAAACCGTTGGGTGGTAAATCCATTCCAACAGGCGGCTCTAATTTAAAAGAATTACCCTCTAGAAGGTTATATCAGTCAAAACTTACCAGAATCTAACAAAAAATCGGTTTCAGGGTTGAATTTTAAAGTTCCAGCCAAAGCATATGCAGTTACAATCTACGCATGATGAAACAATTTTAACATCCGTTCTATCCCATTGACCTATACAAGGTCCGCATGCATTGGCTAAAATCGTTCCCCCAATATTTTTGAAAATATTGATCAAACCATCTCTATCTATAGTAGCTCTGATTTGTTCTGATCCTGGAGTTATGTAAAATTTAGTCCTTTTGGTAATTTAATAGTATATAACTTGACTTTAATTCCCTTATTTACTGCCTGCATGGCTACATGTACAGCTCTCGTCATATCTTCATAACTACTGTTAGTGCATGAACCGATAAGGGCTGTTGTTTTAAAATTATATGGCGATACCGGCCGATATATTAACGGGCCATTCATTCTTTTCAGCATTTTTTCCTATTTCTGATAAAAGATTGGCTAAATCCGGACTATATGGTCCATTAATAAGTGGCTCTAACTACAGGATAAAACACTTTTAGCTACCTTATCCAAATCTAGCTCAATTAATTTATCATACACGCAGCCCTCATCTGGATACAGTAAATGCTTGTATTTTTGAGCTTCTTGCGCAATTTCTAACCGTCAATTGAGTTAAATGACTACCGACCCTACCAGTAGCCCTCAAATATCTCTCCATATTATTAGTGTATGGAAAAATAGAAGTAGTTGCCCCTATCTCTGCGCCCATGTTGCAAATAGTGCCCATTCCGGTGCAGGAAATGGACTCTACGCCTGGACCATGATATTCAATAATAGCATCTGTCCCACCCTTTACTGTAAGAAGTTCAGCCACCTTTAAAATAACATCTAAGATAGCTATGCGCATGTTACCTTTAGGAGATGCCCAGCCTCTGAGTTTTCCATGCAAATACACCCCGATTATCTAATCATGCAATATATGACATACCGTTGGGCATTTAAGTTCCCACGGTAAGCCTGCCATTACATCGACTGCATCGGCTCCACCCACCCCAATACAAATACCACATAAACCGCCACCATTAGGACTATGACTATCGGTTCCAATCAATAAAAGACCGGGAAAAGCGTATTTTTCAAAAACAATTTGATGGATAATGCCGCTACCAGGTTTCCAGAACCCTAACCCATATTTATTACAGGCGGATAATAGAAAATCATAAACTTCTTTATTATTTGACTTAATCGTGGAAAAAACGTTATACGATTGCGCGTTCTAAATCCTCCTGAGCAGAAGAATGAGCTTGAATCAGATGATCACAATGAACTGTTGACGGAACAAGAGTCTGAATGATAAATGAACTATATACTCGTGGAAGACCGCTTGAGATAAATTGAATAAGTGCCATCTTAGAATTATAGACATGTAACACCTGCGCAGTAGCGTCTTGCATTGCAACACGATCAGGAAGTAATTTTAAGTATGATTTTCCACGTTCAATTTTCTAAAATTATTTCTATACGATACCTGACTGGTGGGATCATAAAGATGACCGAATAAGATTTTCTCAGACAACGTCAAAGGTTTGCTATGGTAATTTTTTGATAATACTTCAAATTAAGCTGCTTTAGTTTTTCTTCCATTGCCGAATAATTAATAAAACAATCTTTATTAAATTTACCCATTTTCATCTGAAAAAATTAAAATTTTTATAATTACAAGACTCGAAAAATAGTTATAATTCGAAAATAAATATGCTATTATGTTGACCTTTAAGTGTTTGCGCATAATCTACGTTATCAAATCTTTTCATATTAATTTGGACAAAATAAAAACGATACACAACAATTCTCACAAAAAAAAATAAATTAATAATTAATTTTCAATGTTTTAACAATTTTTTTAAACACATTTATCATGTTTAACTCTGCGATTAATTTTTAAAGACTATTTCGATTGAGTAAAATATCAATAAATTTTGTCTTGATAAAAAATTTTACATAAAATATGAGACTACATTCGATTCGTCCCAATTTTAAACATGCTCTAAGAATGTTAAATAATAATTTAATCGCGGTTGTCGGTTGTTCTCAATTAAACATCTAATAAAATTTAATACGAAGATAATCCTATTTTGTTGCATTCGTTTTTGCCATTTAAATCAATTTCTAATTGGTCCGAGCATGCGCGAAGTTTAATGCAGGACGGTTAGAGCGGGATAGCTAAAACTATGGGCCAGGCCAAACCTGGCTCGTCAAGACATTACTTATGGCATGTCAGCTTCTACGAAATTTTGATTTTAACTATAAATTAAAAGATTTGTAATATTTTGTGACCTGTGAGTTATAAACATTGATAAAATAAGCGACATTTTATAAAAGTTTACCCCTTCCTCTTTGTAAAGCTATTAAATTTTACATAACAATATAATTATTATTGATTAAATTCAAAAATGTATTGGATTCCTTCTTGCAACATTTATTTATCATCAAATCAATCAATTATTTGGTCGATCTTTAGAATAATAACCCTTCGCTTGGCGGCGCCGCTAAAAAATATTTCAAATGATATTTCTTAAACATGTTACATATCATTAAACGAATAATAAATTGCAGATAAGCAATTTAAATCCTTTTTTATGCTTTTTAAATAATTTTATTACTCATTGAAGTATAAATTTTAGTAACAATAAAAATTAATCGCCATTAATTTTTTGTAGCGGCGCCGCCAAGCGG
>SGJC01002243.1:0-10405 GCA_009887335.1 Henneguya salminicola
TACGGAGGGGTGTACTCAAAGTAATATGTAGGGATGCTCTTTATATAAGATAGTAGGTGCTTTTTAGTAAAAATACCAAAGCTATTTATGGTACTGTAGGGGTATAATCTCGGCGAGACGAGGACGTATGGGACAAGAACATTAAGGGTCTTATAACTTTCCTATTTTACACATTCCATCGACGGAAAAATTAATTTTTACCTATTTTTTCAAAAATTCAAAAATAAAAGGATTATTTTATTTCATTCAAGATTCAATCATAACTAAGTCTTAAGGTAGATTCACGAATAATATCGAGTAAGAAACAAAGTCAAAATTGAATATATATGCATTAGAATTTTATAATAAATTCCTATCCGTTACGATATGATCATTATTATCATCGTTGGTAGTAAGTTTATTCTCGTCATCATTTATAGGTTCAAGTGATCGTAATTCAGACGCCTCACTTTCGTTCCAAAAACTATTCTCTAATTCATCGTCATCTGATAAACTTGTATCTTCCTTGCTTTACTCATTAATAATCAATACTCGGCTGATAGGATTTTGGTTTTTTAGACGTACTATGGTTTTAGTTTCCTCTAAATCCTTTTCAAACACTTCCCATTTATTACGATCAGAATTTTTTCTAATGCGCATTAACGGAAAAGTATCCGAAAAACACTTTTGACTCGATTGGCTATTAACAGAATTAATATTATTCGATAAAATTGCAGACAACTCAGGCATACATATGGGATTGAGATGTATTAAATATTCAACAGACTCTATATTTTTTGATCCCAAACGAGGAATATTATTAAATGGTAGATTTGGTTCAAACCCAGTAACCAAATTTCCAACTTCTGGTGGTAGTTGTATGGTATTTAATTCTTCGTTTATTAATGAAAAATCTGAACTATATATAATAATGAAACAATTATAAACGATTATCTACACAGATTCCACAAGATAAAGGACAAGTAGCTTGCATATATTGGACATATGAAGGATCTGCACAAAATCCTTTACTTGCATATTCTTCACATTCTTGATATACATTTTTGCAATTGGATAAAGCATCTTATTATTAATCCTGTGAAAAACCTTTTTTTACAGACTGGATAGCTGTGGGAAAATAAAAATACATAATGAAAAATATTATTAGAAACATAAATTAAAGTTATTCAGCAGGTGATTGAATTGACCATTGAATAAAATACACGAAAGTTTTACAAAAAAATGTAAATATGATCTTGGAAATATATATTTTAATCGAGCATTTTTTTGTAAAATTATTCAATTAATGGAGGCCGCTTAAACAACCTTCACCCAGACAGTACCTATAACAGATAATAAGGTCCACTGTCTCGAGCATTCTAGTTTTAAGGATCTCAATTAAAAAAAAAAGACACAGTTTTTTTTATTGTATTCAATTTTTTGGGATCTAGTCCCTCGTGGCTATGTTGGTTATTTGCAATGCGTAAGACTTATATAGAATGATGGGGAAAACACGCCATAGATCTTAAAGATAATTAATTTAATAATAAAAATTGCCTACCAGTCCTTTTATGAATCCCCCGTATGACCGCAGTTTCTAGATTGTCAACACACGTAATATACGAAGGGGAGGGGGTCTATCAACGATTAGTGCGAAAGAGGCTAAAAACGACATCCTGTCTATTGATACAAAATTAGGACACCATAGCCCTGGAGCATTGGTTCTTGCACATACTAAGGGTTATCAAAGGGGGGCTCGGCCCAATAACGTTTGTGAACACCCTGTAATAAAATTCCCTTTGAATTAATTCATATTTCGAATAAATTGAAAACTGATATGAGATCGGCAATAATGCTACTTACGATTATTTAAAACCAACTACATCTTGTGTCAAATTTTAACTCAATTGTCTTTTACTTTATAAACTCCGTAATATCACAACATAAAATTATTAATTTTTAAATGCCTGGAAAATGTTGTGCAAGCAAGACTTATATCGAACCTTCATAAAATCCTATGCATTAATTTACACTGTTAGCTTAAATTAACTTTTTGATTTTAGAATTTATTAATTTTGAATTGTTAGATTATTAATCGTCTGTACGCGTGCGCGGTTCACGCTTTCAAAATTAATTATATTATTATAATATTTAAAGGCTGAATGATACAACAGAACCACCACCACCATTTTTGTTGTGGGCACGCGCACAATATATTTGAGTATTTTCTTTCTTATAATACATTTATCTATTAAAATATAGCCCCATTCTCAAAATGTGTATTTATAACGTTATTCTCATATACTTTTAGAAAAGTTGGCTTAGTTCTTGACGTGCTAAAAACATCAGACGGGCTGCGCATGCTCTTAAAAATGTAAAGGATTCTTATTCTTCCTTTGATCCAATAATAATATTGATATAATTTTTTTTTATAATGGAATTGTAAATATTCCAAAAATTCAATAAAAGCAAGAGGAATATGGTAAGCATGCGCAGTTTTATTCGTTTAATTCGAAATTATCCTCAAAAATCTTCATGTATTTCAAATATTTCTTAGATATTATATTATGAGCTTTTAAGCCGAATATAAAATTTAACGTTTATATATTGTTGAGTTATTTTAATACAATTGTATATTCCTGCGAAAATTTTATCTTTAAACTTTTTCACGTCAGCCATTGATCTGATTCTTAAAATGAATAGATACCTCGTGATTTTTGTTTTCACAGTATTCTAACTAGCTATATAATTTCTCTTGAATCTTTGCGTTAAAATTCTATCTATAAAATATTATTGAACCATATGGGTCAGGCGGTATAAAGATCATAGTTAAGTAAAGTGACCTAGGTAAGGTCTCAGATATTGGGCCATTAAGAAACAAAGGGAGATCACATAGTAAGCTATTGCTCAATTGGTACACGGAAAAGAGAGGAAAGAGATATGCGGGATATTTAGGGAGGAATTTTCTCAGGCTATCCTTAAACATCTTGGAAGTAGGACCTAATTGGGATTCTTCGTAAGCTCTTCTTGAATCCGGCCAGTAACGTTTTAAATGCCCAATCAAAAAAAACATTTAAGAATAGAATGATAAGTACAAGTTGCACTAGTTTTTGTTAAAATCGGTTCTATGCATGAAAATTTGTTTTTTTTTTCATTTCAGCAAATATTTAATATTTTGAAAACTACTAAAAATTATATTTTTTAACATTTTTTGTATTTTGATCATAGAAAAACTCAAACATAAATTTATTTTAACAAAAGCTTATAATATTTAGTGTATTTTAAAATTTAAGAAACCCTAATGTTTACCTACGTGCACAAATTCACGTTTTTTTTAATTGTATTGAAATTACGAAATTTCCGATTCCAACGTGTTATTATATTTTGCTTTCTTAATAAAGTTATAAAAATATTATGATTGTAAAAAAGTTATAATTCGTATATTATTTTACTCAAATTATGTCATATTTTCCCATCAGTTCGAATACAAATCAAGATGAAAATTAGTAATCGATTGACAATTTTTTTGTTTTATAAAAAATATTTGAATTATTTTGAAGGGAAAAGTTTAATTTATCGCCTCAGAATTTAAAGATTAAAATAAAACAAATTTATCGTGACTGAAAAAGGAAATTAGCTCGCATGAGCATGAATGTTTAAAAACTCTCATGAAAATACTGAAAAAAACGTATTCTATTTTAAAAATGCCAAATATATTAAGGAATCTAAAAAATAAAAATAAATTAGAGAGGTCTGTATTGTATAAATCCCTTAAAATTGCTGAAAATTCTGTTATGCGTGAAAAATTCCCGAACCCTAAATCAGAAGGAATCACATGGATAGAATTGGTAGACCCAGACTCTCTTAAGAAAAAAGTAGGTATAATTAATGTCATAATATATTTTGCCCCTATCTATAAAACTAATACCAGGGGCTAGACTCATTTCAATTGATTTTTTGAAAAAATATTTAAAAAAATTATGAATTTGTGACTCGAAGTTTTTTTTTAATTCGGCTTCCTACTCTATCAACAAAATAAATGGAGATTCTTGTATGTGGCAGATAGGGACATAATGTTTGGACTCCCCTATAATATGATAATATTTATACCTGGGGTTTAAATATTGGGCGCAAAGCCTTTAAATTAAAGTCCCCCTTATTTTCAATGGAAAATGGTAGTGAAAATTAATGCTGATATAAAAAATTGTCGTGGGTTGAGATTGAGTATTAAGGGCAAGGGGAATTATTTTTAAAACGGTGATGGAATTCGATTTCTCTCAGAATGAGGAACACTATAAAAAATGTATTATCCAATTTTTCCCATATTTGAAATATTGAAACTATAATCAAAAACTGGAACATCATTTATAAAAACCATATATTGGGATTCCCTCGGTGAAATAGCTAAAGTTAAAAATAATACACAATTTTTCAATTTATCCTAAAAAAACTGTAATATTTTGGGATTAGAAAGAAAATATAATTATTATACTTTCGTAATTTAGTAGTCTATCTTAACGTTCATTTAGCGGTAATTTTAAAAATAATTAAAAAATCTATAAAAAAAGCGCTTTTCAATAGAAGAATTATAAATTTTTACGATAAAGACAATAGAATAAACTATGCTTCGATTATGAACCAATACATGAACGGTATTTCCTTACTTGAGGGCACATGGGTTAAAAAAGATGAAGAGTTACAAATCCCGAATATTACAAACCAAAGGAGGTTTTCATACCTAATAATCCTAACATGCGTGCTTTATTTTCTCTTGGAAAATAATATCTATTATCTTACAAACGAGCGATACACAACATAAAATTTTGAGAAGCCAGCAATTGTTTATAAAATCGACAATTGATAAAAATTGCCCTTGTCCCTTCAAACGGTGTTACTAAGCACGACAGGACGTCACTTAATATAAGGGTTAGCGTAAAAGGCCCTATTCTTCTGATTGTGGCCGTGTTAGCCTTACTAACACTTTATTTTTACTTAAATAGAGGGGGGGCTAACGCTTCTTTCCATCCAGACTAATATGTTATTCGCATCGAGCCGAAACCTGAAATAATCTATGCTCGATCTTTTATAAAAGGATTCAAGATATTTATGTGAAGAAATGTGACTTGGACAAATGTTGAAATTTTCCAAATATTTCTCATTTAGAAGCTATTATCTATTTTAATTTGCGTGCATAAAGTAAGAGCATTAGCTTTAAAAAAATTGATAAAACTTATAAATTAATATTATTTAATAATTCTATAATAAAACGTCTTTTGTGATATACCACGCTATTAATCTTTTTTAAGGGGGAAGGGGGGGGGAGGTATGTTCAAATAAAATCAATGACAACAAATTTTGCTTGAAATTGTAGGAATGTATCGATAAATTGAATATTCTTACCATATAAATATAAGAAACGATTTATTGTCGTCCATGTTGGAAGGATGATCATCTTTTAAGTCTTATTCAAGAAGTGTTTGCTCATTTTTAAAATTAAAATTTGTCAACGTTAGATAAGTATCATGGACAAGGAAGAGGGTTTTTTTGGAATTTTATGCACTCTCTCACGTAACCAACTACTCTAGAACACAGTAGACTATATAATCAACTCCCAAATGAATAGATTTTCTTCCCGAATTTTTATTCGTTACATATTTTTTTCTTTAATATGAACTGATTTCAATAATTAGCTTTGCACAATCTCGAAATTTGAAGTCCAGTATATTATAGTCAAAACCTTTTTGATAAAAGGGCATGAATATTTTTGAGTTTCTTAAAAATAGTAAACCATAAAAAATAAAAAATAATATTTCGAGTATTTTTAATATGATTTATTTATTTCTATTTTGTATGCCTTTTCCCTATTATAGGAATTCATACGATTATGTTTTTTGTTAAAACAAATCGATTTAAAAATTGAAAACCCCTACAATTAGGAATTCTGATGTATCTGCCATCCTGACAGGCGTCGATGATGATATATCGCAAATTTTTAAATCATTCTTTCATTATTTAAATCTGTTGTAAAATTTCCATTTTTTTAGTAAAACCTACACAAATTCATATAATATAAACACCAATGGTTGCATTTTGTTCGATGGCTGTATAAAACAGCAATTTTTATTGTAAAAGAGGGAAACTAATAAAGTTAGAAAGATTTATTCATTTTTTCGAACTTGATATGTTAAACCCTACTGGTCTCTTCAACAGAAGGTTTACAATTTCATATCTCGTTGGGCCAGGTAGGCCCTTTCAACATAAGCGGTAGTTTAAAACTCTCTTACACCAAACATTATATTCAACTTCACTCCTTTTTGGACGCTTTACCACACGAGCATTGGTTCGCGGGAAAATATTTTCATTAAAAACTATCCCTACAGATAAAAAAATATAATATTTCATGTGGATTTGTTTAACAGGAAAATAAGCAATCTTTCTAAGGGTTTAAACGATCGGTTATCCCTTTTATTTTTGTTCAAAATTTATTTTCAGAAAAATTGATTAAAAAGGTAATAATTTCACTGAATTCCAAAATTTTGATAAATTTTATCACAAGAGACAGTTTTTAACAAAAAAATACATAAAATATAAGACAGCAAAATATTCGATATATAAAACTTTTGATGTGAATTTTATCTTCAAACACTAATCATTTCTCTAAGGTGTCAATAAAGCTATTAATGATACTTAGGAGCCTACCTTTAATACGTTAAAAGATCAGACTAAAATCATGTGAGATATTTTATGAAAATGTATAAATCCCATTTTGTAGATATTTTAAATTCCGTTTGAATATAAAAAAAATAAAATATGTAAATAATTGAAGCTTGAACCCATACTTGAAAATTATTTTGACACCAAAAATCATACAAGTTATACACACGAATTAAAAAAAAAGAGATATTTTTAGCAACGCGTCTTATTTAGACAAGTAAATTCTATTTTCGACACGGGCTATGAGAATCTCCAAGGGAGAAAAAAATGTTGTTAAGGATCCGTGTAAAAAATTAAAAAAAAATCCTTAAAAGCTGTAAATGTAATACTTTTCGAATAATTTTATTAACACAGAATGCTCGTTTTTGCATTTATCAAGTCGAATAGGCTCTCATTACAATATAGCTATTTCCCTAAAAATTTTCTATCTAAATTTACATAATATCTATTTGAAATATGTACAAATTTGTATGAAGAGGGAAAAATTATACAAAGTTTTAATAATATTTCAATTATTTTTTTTGTTAGTTTATTGACAATTTCTGTATTTTTCAATTTGAATTTTCCCTGTGAAAGATTAATCTATTATTTATTTATTAAATAGCTTTGATACATTAAGTCACAGCTTGAATGAATATTTCGTACCGAATTCAATCCTTACAAGCATTCGTAAGGGCAAAATATATTCTGATATTTTGGCTCACTGTTTATCTGTCGTTACCGAGTGTTTTTCGTGCAATTATTGGTATTTATTGAAAAACAGCTTATTTGGTTTGGATCAAATATAACCCCAAAATCAATCATAAACAGGTATAGTTCTTCCAAAATTCTAATATCGTGGGAATTCATGATCTTCTGACAGTGTAGTCCCAAAATTAAAGTAGCTGGAAAAAAAGGCTACACACTAAATTTATTTGAGAACTTGTAGCTTAAGGAAGGGTATGCTTAATGATATTTTGTATCAAATGTCGTATTCAACTCAATTGTGCTTCGATGATGAGCTTGCTCGATCATAAAATGTAACGATATAATTGAAAAAAATGGGGGTCACTTTGATTCATATATTTATAGATAAATCGTTTTTTTCCAATAATTAATAAATTATGAGATATTTCCAAAATAAATGATATTTTATCAAAGAAATAAAAGTACCATTTCAAAAATTGAATTAATCTCGCTCCAAGATGACTTACAGTTTAACGCATGAGATATTAAGGCGCGTATATAATATGTGAATAAAAAATTGGAGATTTAGCACAATAAGCATAGAATCATCAATATTTATGGCCCATAATTTTTTACAATTTCATTAACAACCTTAATAGTTATAGAGGATAAGGCCTGTCTGGTTATTTAGCCAGAAGTCTAAATAAAAAAAGTAAATATTTTGTTTTGATGGAAATGATCTTATATTTCAATTACAGCTTGAAATAGGAATAATTTTGTACTCCTTATTTTTCTTGAAAATATGTTGGATGGATAAAAACTCTTTTTTTTTTACAATTTTATTATTGCCTTTACTTTTGATATCATACGGCACATACAAAGAAAAAATAAGAGAATGGAAAGCCTCTCAATTTAAAATTTATAAAACCTATGATACAAGAATTAAGGCTACAGTCAGCGCCTCTGTACTACAATGCCTTTAAAGGGGCGACATTTGTGGATCCTCTTTCACTATCCATGGGTAATATTAATAATTATGCCCATATGTTAGGAAGTTATTGATATAAACTATTATATCCAAATTTCAGACATAGAATTGGGAACTTGAGAAAATAACATTCTATAAAAATCAAAGTGCAGCCAAGTAAGAGCTGAAAACAGTTATTTATTGTCAAGAAATAAAGCGGATTTTTCTTTAATTATTTTTAAAATTCAAACAATTGGCTAATGTCAACTACGAGACATTAAAATTCCTCTCAGAAAAGACCAGTTATGATGTAAAAATCAAATAGATGACAAAAGAAAAGAAAAATGACGAGTTAAATCTTATCTTCATTGATCCGGAATTGTGTAATAGGAGGGATACCAGACTATAAAAAATACCATATTTATGTTTGTGAATGTATTTTTATAAATCAAGACGCATGAAAATATTTTTTTTATTCCTGATATTTTATATATTTAATGCACAAATTTTATAAGCTTATCTTTAATATGACTAAAATTTTAACTATTTAGCTCATTCCTTACATTATATCTCAGTGCTGCGATGAGCTTGAGAAGAATTATTTAGAAACTATCGGATTACATCGGTAAAAAATATTATTTATAATGTTTCAGAGTGTGTGGTGTAGCAAGAATCGTTAAGGGTGTTATTCATTCTTCCATAATTTATAACCTTCATCATTTTTTCGAAGGTCAAGATTGCGTATTTAAATCTGCAATTTGATTTAAGACACCTCGGACTGCAAGTATAATATCAGGGATTCTTTTACACGTTTTGAGTTCTATTCCAAATAAACTTATAACTAAAAGTATATTCTGGTACTTTTATTTAGAAATGATGAAAAAAATCGAGAAATATTATAAGCATGCTGAGAAAACTTCGTGCCTAAATTGCATGAATAAATATCTTTTTAACTTGTCTACAATTACTAAAGAAATATTAGTAAGAGTATTTTTACACTTTTCAAAAATTTCTGCTTTTTCTAACATCAATAAGGTTTTTTTTTATATTTTATAATAATTGATGGATTTGCTAAACCTTTCAATCGCTTTTGCTCCCTCTTTACTTGATTTTGAACAATCAGACTTTTTTAATAAAAGAGATAAATTCTGGAAACATATAAGAATTATTAATTTTATAGCTTTGAATTTAGAGTTATTTATGAAACCACCTCTTAAATGCCAGGCTGGTTATGCCTCGTAAATTTAATCGATGTAATTTTTAGAAATAAATTATCTTATATTACTGAGGAAAAACGAGAGTTGTCGCGAAAAAAAAATCTTCCAAACGATACCAATACGTTTTATTTGGAGGATGAGATCAACCGTTTTATTTTTTTTGTCGGTAACAAGCCTAATTCGAGGGAAGTCAGAATCGAATATTAACTAATCAGGAACTCTCTTTTTCTATAAAAATTTTTATATATTTTTATTCTGATTTATTTATTTGTATTTCCCAGTGTTTATTTATGGGTTTCAATATTCAAATTTACGCACTTTTTTTGTCAACCTTAATTTATTTTTTGTTGAAAAAGGAAAATAAAAAATTGAAACCACTAACTCGTAACAAAAAAAAATTGGGGAAACTGCCACAAGAAATAAATATAATCTTTTCTCTGAATCTCTGGTGGTAAATTTTAAAAAATAGGAGGGCCATGCAGTGTAAAATAATTAGAGGTCATAAAACACAAAAATATTGAATAGGTAGAAAATAATAGATCCCTTAGTACTAAAAGGGATTGCAAATTTATCTAAAATTTCAAAGTCGGGCTTTTACTTCAATTACATTAATAACAATCGATTATTATAAAGAAATTATACAGCCACGATTTTTACATTATCATCAAATAACCTCAAACAGTAGACGCTTGCTATTTGTGGCTTTGGGGAAGGCTGGAAGTTCAAACCTGAGTAAGGTAATTTATTTCTTAAAATTCGTGGTGTATGTTGCTCAATATTATTGTGGGGGCATCGCGTTGATAGACCATAAGTTATGAAGCACTGTGACAGATGGAGAAAAGAGATACGTCAATAGAGGTAT
>SGJC01002257.1:0-11060 GCA_009887335.1 Henneguya salminicola
ATTCTTCACACAAAATAATTATTTCCTCTGTTTAAATGAAAAAATAAAATTTTAATATTGATTTTTCTTGTTTGAAATCTCTACGCTGTTGAAACAAAAGGGCGGACGGAAACTAATAAGTGTGCGGGTGTGTTCGTTTTTTTTCAGCTGGACATCACATGATAGATCTTTGCTCAAAGTTTCATGATAAAATGCGTTATAACAAAAATACACTGGACCCTCGCTATAACGCGGATTTGAATATAGCGCGGATCCTACCATGGATCCGAGAAACAGCGTTTAACGAGGGTCCAGTGTATATAATTCATTCAGAAAATACGAGTTTATGTGCAGTTATATCTTTTTTAAAAAATTTACTCAGGAAATCCTAGTTTAATTCTACTTTCTTAACGTAAACCGTGCCTTTCGTAAGCTTTTTTAATAAAAATTTTCAAACTAAGTTTCTCTTAATGTAAATATGAAAGGCAATCAAAAGATGTTTTTTTTTATTGTTTGTATTTTACCTCTTCACTAGATTTGTGGAAATTTTCAAAATTGACGGTTTGATACATTTCTTGGCCTGCATCTGAGAATTCAGTCAGTAAATACTCTTCTCGGCGGTCTGCATTTTCCCCCTTAAATAATTAATAAAAATACGTTAAAAAAAAAATATTATTTTTTTAGAGAATATTAAATAAAAAATTCAGAAATTGAATTGGTGATGTTCTCATTATGAAATTATTATAAAAAAAAGATGTTTAGGAGGCTTGTACTAACCTTACAGTGAAAACAGCATTTTTTTTTCATCGAATGGACGTATAAAATAAAAATCGGTTTCCTTAGAGAAAACACTATGGTCACCCAGTTGGGGTTAGCCAAGATAAAATCCCATTAATATTTAAAATAAACCACCTGAAAAATTAACTACGCTCGAGGCAGGGGATGCCAGTATCCATTTTCCCGATCATAATGGGGGAGACTAGATTAAATTAGTGTAGCCGAGAGTGGCTTCAGAGCATTTTTTTAATCGGAGGAACCTCTAGAATATCCAAAAATATAAAATTATTCATACTAGTAGGATTTCTTTCAATGTGAAGGAGGTTTCCGGCCCCAGCTTCATTATCCCTGTCAACCATACAATAGAGTTTTAGATTGGCGAAAATATTGATTTGATCTTTGCCAACTGCCAGGTGGCCTCATTCCAAAATCTACAATCTGGGTTTGGGTGAAAATCTGTTACACCAACCTCTTCCCTCTACTAACATTGTGTCACATTTGCATTAGATCGTATAATTAGTATCATCTTAAAAAGGCCTTATTCTCTCAAATGCACATGGCAAGAAATTGATTAAAGATTGTATATGATGTTATAAAAAAATCTATAATACATTACCCAATATTCAACTGTAAATCGATGTACACAGGAGGCACAAGGGAATTCATTTTCCTTTCCACAGCATTTATTAACTTCTACTTCATTTCCGATGCTAAAATAACCATAAAAAACAATGTCAATAATTCGATCAATCTAAAAATTATATATCTTCCCCCTACGTCTTTTTTTCCATCCTCCCATTGATGTGGAAAGACAGATATTAAAATCTTAGCTATAATAAACCAATGGATCATAAAAAAAATAGGTTTCCAAGCTACTTATTTTATGTTTTAGTTATCCTCTTAATATTATTTTATGGAGATTATAACCCCTTTATAATCTATCCTTGTACCAATCTCTTTTATCAACAATTTAGATTAAAGACTAAGCGGGAAAACAAAATAATTAACAACCTAAAACTTTTCTTGTTGTTTAAATACTGGGAGACCGTCGGGGTCGCATATATTATCCTCCTAGAAAAAATTGTCGTATGAGATATTGAGAGACATGTACTACGAGCTCTATTCCAAGTGATACGGCGTTCATGAGGAAAAAGGTTAAGTGTGATGCTTAGAAGGATGAGACCCAACCAGTCCCAACCGTTAATTTTTTAGCCAGCTGTTTCATTTTATCAGTGGGCTGAAGCTAACTTGGGAGACCTTCAATCTATTATGGAGAGAGAATAGTCTTGGCTCTACACATCCCGTCTATGAAAAAAAGTGTTTATCGTATTCAGAATTAAGAAAATTAGAGATTGACGGATTTATTCCGAAAAGTCTGATTCGATACTGAAGTTATAAAATCTTAGGCATTCAAAAATAAGGCTGCTGTTGAAAAGTAGAAACTTATAAATTTACGATAATATGCATTTTTTCCTGCTAAGGAATATTGAAACACATGCTGATATCATTTAAGGGTTTCATTGTTCCCCAGCTGATAGTAGACAGCTGCTTGAGAGCGATTACGTTTAGGCATATTTTATTGTTGAGATTAAACCAATTTAGCATTACACACGATATTTGCCCTTTAAATAAATCCGTCTGGAGCAATGGCAAATCAATTTATTCAAAAATGATTAATGTTTACTGGAAAAAAAAACAAAAAAAATTATGAAGAGTGGCCTCAAATAATTTATTCTGAAGAAGAATATACTCTCTTTTTCTATTTTATGCCTGAAATTTATGCTCATTGTCTTTAAGATAATAAATATTTATCCCTAGAATGATATATCATTAATTGAACTTATTAAAAAGTTAATCCTTACGCTTCATTCCAAGATTCATATGAAATTAAAAATGTTTAAAATAATATATAAAAAAAAGGCTTATTTTATTTTTTAATGA
This sequence comes from Henneguya salminicola, assembly GCA_009887335.1. NCBI lineage: Eukaryota > Metazoa > Cnidaria > Myxozoa > Bivalvulida > Myxobolidae > Henneguya > Henneguya salminicola. The sequence continues at coordinate 2,698 of SGJC01002257.1, forward strand.
AATATATCCCCTTAATAATATTTTTATGACAATTAACAAAAGAATACATTTTCAGAATACCCAGTAATTTCCCGAGTTTTGGATTCATTTTGACGATTTTTTTATTATCAAAAAAATAGGTTTATTCACAGATAGATATCTATAATTTTCAAATTAAAAATGATATTTTTCCCATCGCCTTCCATTATCTTGTTCTATAGAGCATTGCAGTGAAATAAAAATTTTTAAACATAAAATAAATGGATAAATGAGGCTAGTAAACCTCCTTGCAGGCACTTTTCTTTTAATTAATTAAATCGATTTCCCATCCCATACACCCTCGCCATCTCACATCCCCCAATTTTTCATGAAAATGATTTTTTCCTTAGATGAAAAAAATAAAAAGAATATTACATTGGCACGATGGACTATAAGGTTGCTCATGGCTATAGTGTATTCCTCAGTGTCCGTTAATATTTATTGTATCTTTAAATCAAATAATATTTGGCTGCCTCCATGTTTAAAAAATGTATCGCATTTTTGAATAGTTCCTGAATTGATTGAGAAGTTCATGGATATGTTGGATACTTGACTAAAATATAATTTGATTCGGGTTTTCTCTAAGAATGACTCATCCGAGAGCTCTTAATATGTGGAAATTAAATAAACGTTCGTCAAAAAGCATTAAATCTCGTTACTAATGAGGAGTACTTCCTACTACCCATGCAAATATTGTTTTTTTTCCAAATTAAGCAATGCCGCATTTTCGGCGCTTTTTAGTTGCCGTCGTTCATTTATATCCCAAATTTAAAAATAATATCCGTTTTCAAGATGACAAAATTAGTATATTCAAATTATTTCAATCGCTCCTGCATACTTTCTGTTAAAACTATTTATGTAAAATTCTCTCTGTCGTAATTTTTCATTGATACATTTTTTTAAACTTATTTGGAAAAGAAAGTCATATTTGTCTAAAAAATAGCTGTCTAACTGTGAATGATATTTTTTTTCCTTTTTCGATGCATTTTAAGGCTATAGCTGAGAAATGCAAATGTTTCTTCCGCCCATAAGTCCTCGTTCATCGCTGATCTTACTCTGAATGTTTTTGGTTAGAATAGAAAAAATCACTCTTTATCATATAAAAGACATAACTTCATATTACAGTGAGGATACTGCACAGAGTTTGACGTAACCGAGAGGGGCTTAACTTCGCTGATCTTACGGGAAAAGATATTAAAAACGCCGATGGGACGCCTCTTCAAATTTATCAGGCATTTTTACTGCTATCTCAGGTATTACAACACATATTTCTCTTTTGCATACTATAATTTCATCGCCTACCCTTGTATTTTACCTGTTGCACAACAATGGCACACACAAATTCTACACGATATTCCACATATTTTGTTGTTAGGAAAAATTCTAACTATTCGAGACTCAAACGAACTATATTTGATTTATTAGCCTAGCTAGACGCAAATCGGCACCACAGCCTTATCTTTGATGCATAGTTTGAATTTTTATTATTTTTACTTTTTCAGAAAGAATGATTTTTTATTGCTCATTTTTTTTTTATTTATATTTTACAATAAATTGGGCGGTTAACAAAATCTAATATGTTTTGGGATCCCATAATTATTTAAGCATGCGGTGAGTAATATTGCGCAAATTCTGAGAAAAATATAAGCTAGGATATTTATTTAAATCGCGATAATAAATGCAAAACCCAATAATAAAGCTAAATTATTTGGATCCGGATTATTTTTTTCCAATATGAAATTAATGGTTCAAAATAGTGGTGCTTTAATGATCGTATGCTCAACTACAATGCAATGCACGGTTTTTAACATATTTGCAGTTTAAAAATCTTGAAATTTCATGTTATGGAGTGGATATCTATGATAATGTATTACATATTATTCAGTTTATTGTGGATGAAACTCCTTTATACAGGAGATTTTTCATTAAAACTATATAAGCTTTTATTTAAATAATATGGATCTTTTCAAACATATTTCATATTTATTTGAAACTGGTATTTAAGTGTAAGAAACCACTGACTATCATGTGGAAACTAAAGGATTCCAAGGTATGATAAAATATGGCGATGCACCCGAAGAGAACTATCGAAAGTCTTATTCCATTTTTGAAACAAAGTTTTTCTCAGAAATCAGCATGCCTGTCAATGAGACTTTAGAAATATCTTATGATTAGCTTGTCGGATTGTCAACCGGCCATATTTCAACAATTACCGGTTCTTCATCCGTCACAGTCAAAAGAATTACTCTTAATCTCAGGAAGTTGCTTGCTGATAGCTTGGACTTATCAGATATCTTCATAGGGGGTGACGGTATCGTCGTCAAAGTCGACGAAGCCAAGCTTGGCAACAAAAAATACCATCTTGGCCCCAGAGTTGATGGTGCCTGGGTCTTAGGTGGTGTCCAGAAAACTCCAGAAAAAAAATTATTTTTGGCCAAAGTCTCAGATCGAACTGAGATTACATGATTATACATTATAAGGACCTACGTTCAACCAGGCTCAAAAATCATTACAGATTTCTTCCGCAGTTACACAAATTTAGCCAATATTACACACATTTTACTGTCTACCATTCAGAAAATTTTGTAGACCCTCAAACTGGTGACTGCAAAAATACCATAGAAGGCACGTGTAACTCCTTAAAATATAAAATTTCGCCTGGAACTAGAACAAGCTCTCTCGCCGAAAAAGGAAATATAACAGAACCTTTGATCAATAATTTTCTTGGAGAATTCCAATGGAGGCGGACCATTTCGAAAGACTTGTGGGGGGTGCCTTCGTCAGAGCATTATCTGAAAATAATTTATTCTATTATAATCTGGTTTTTTGATGAAATGTTTAAACCGGCTGTGCGCGTGCGCGGTCACTGGTAAAGATATCAGTTGATGAGAGATTCACCCCTGACAAATCAGGGTGAGTTTTTGTGTAACTTCACGGAGTGCATTACATTAAGTCATAAATTATTAGTGTAATCAATTCATATTGTCATATATTTGCAATTTAGAGAATACACACCACGCATGCCCGGTTTAATGGTAAAGGTGTCGGCTAATGAGTTATTCAGCCAGTAATATAATATTAAAGCAATTATGTCTCTCTGTCACACCAAACTGCGCGTGTGTGGTATATATAAGGCGATTCGGCTCATTAAAAATTTTGAAAAATGATTTAAATTGTTTTTAATTAATTAATATTTATAATATATTAAAAAAATTCTGTCTGCCTGTCTGTCACTCTCAATCGCATCTGACCATGCGCAGATGTAACTAATATGGCAGCTTCGGGTAATTTTTACTGTTGAAATGATTTGGATTGTTTTTAATATAATAATATATTGAAGCAATTGTCTGTCTCGCTCAAAGACACCTATGAAATTTTTTTAATTTTCCTTTTTTGGTGTCACACGCCTACTATGATTTTTAAAAGTGCTTTTAATGACGGAATTTCTATTTTCAATGTTTCAACCATGAATTAAAGTCACAACAAGATATAAATCAAGTTCCACCAAAATTAATTTTTTTTCGCTTTTATTACTACGAGTCAATGAAGTGAAACTTCTATTTAGACGAGTCATGACTACCTTCTTCTATATCTACGAACTTCACAAGTTATTTTTATTAGGTGAACCATGATCAAATCCCAAAAACTTCCGATAATTCTTCTCTAGATATAATGGCGTGGAGCGAACCGACCCAAATAAAAAAAAATCAATCAAGTGGAACTTGAATTAAGACGGGCCGCGACCGCGGGCAAAAACCACCTAGTATATTATATGCGATCAATTCTATTTGTGAAACTCATATGGTAATAGAGAACGTGTCTTCTTTTTACATTAAAAATTATCTTTGCACATTATAGAATAGTATTTTCAGATCCTGTAATTAAATTCTAATCCCCATAAAAGATGTTTGAAAGCGTTATAATTTAAAAATGGATGTTTATGTTGGCGCGTGCGCGAGTGTTTGTGAGGAGAGGGCATCGTTTTCTAATAAAGTCAATGTATATTTATTTACCACTGTTGTAGAATGTTGCAGAATGTATGATCAATTTTACTATGAGAAGTGTCTTGTTGAATTGTATTGAAGTTTGTGTACTTTAAAAATAATTTGGTACAACTCCAATTATATGCACAATTTTATGGCATTTAATAAGATTAATGGAATCAAATTTGTGTTCCAGCAATAAATGACATGTTAAAAAATAATTAATTTAATATTTTTTTAAAAACAGACATAAAGTTTATGATCGAATCCTATCTACTTAATCTAACCCTCGGGGAGGTGTAAGAGGTCTTTTGTAAATTTCGTAATGCTTTAATGAAGGGAGGGCAAAATAACCTTTTCTTTGGGTTTAATAATTTACGAAGAGCCAGCACAATTTTCAGTCAGAAAAAACTAATGATAAATCGATATCTCAAAATTTAAAGAAATACAAATTATATTATTTTTACTCTTAAAAAACAGTTTCATCGCAGATATAAAAAAAGACTGTAATTATAAGGGCGAACATTAGGAGTTAACATTGATGAATATCCAATGCGCACAGGCGTGGATATTAGATTTATCAGACAACAATATGCGCACGATTTTTTTAAATCATAATAGTGTTTAAATATATTTAGATTATTAAAAAAAAAGATTAAATAAAAGGAATTAATTTATATTATGGATCGAAAATATCTTAATTGTGTCCTTTAAGTAATCTTTTATAATCTTGCGCGTGCGCCAATAAACCATTAATGTCTGAAGAAAAAAATAGATCTAATTCTGAGTTAGAAAAGGCTGGCGAAACTATAAGTGCTTTCGCAAATACGGCGTTTTCTGCGGGCCTTAAATTTATGAATCGAGTAGTTCAGGTATACAACATTTCTATAAGTTAGAAAACAGAGGTCGCGCTGGGTACTTCAGAAGCTACTCCGATTGATCAGACCACCGAAGAGCTTTTGGCTCGATCGGAATCGGTTAGATCCTGTATAAGTGATTTAATTGATCGAATTGAGGCTTTTATCGAACCTGATCCATGTATTTGCCTTTTATAAATTTAGTAAAAAAAGGCGCAACGAAATTAATGAGTATGGTTGGGCCGTCATCCAAAATACCCTCAAGTGTCACTCAAATTAAAGAAATTAGTGATTGCATGTTTACCCATGCGCAAAAACTACCCACTAACACAACATTTTGTTCAATCCTTTTTTTTTTATTTAGGGCAAGCCCTAACTTCTTGTGGTACTTCATTCAAGGAGACTGCGATGAAACAACATGAACTTGTCACTGAGATGGGCACTAAAGTTTTGACCCCCCTACACTCAATGATGGACAACGAGTATCGGATTATCACGGTTTGAGTTGACTCCAAAATATTAAGAATACAAAAGATCGATTAATGAATACCAGGCTCGATTTGGATTCGTTGAAGAATAAACAACGTAGAAATTATGAGGATGTTTCTGTATAGATTTTTTTTATAATTTAGTTAAATGCTGAGTGCCGAAAACTGAACTCTGATTTTGACATGATTAAGATTGAACTTCAAAGTCAGCTGGATGATTTCTGTGGAGCTCAAGGTCAAGTAGGATATAATTCCTTTTATTTAGGCTAAACTTTCATTCATTCTTAACAATTTGACAGAAATCTTGAAGAATCACTATACCGATTGCTCGCGCATCTTTTCCTCAACCAAAAGGCCATAATTAAATATCGAATTCATTTAAATTCATTTTTTCGTCATTTAAAACTTATAATTTATTATAAAAACATGTTGGTAGTTCAGATACCACAGGGATCCTCGCTAATATCACTATTATTTTTCAATATTCTCCAGTATATTTAACCTATTTTTTTAAAACAACTCGCAGCATATATCGCCGGTATTATTTTCTCACACAATAGAAATTACGATAGGTGCCATGCCATAGATTGTAAAAGTGGAGGTATCGACCTACAGGTTGGTAGCAAGCTAAGTTTTAGGGGGTCGCCTAAAAAATTAAAACTTTATATTTTTTTTTATTCCTAACCCTCACCCCTTTTCGTAAATGTCGCAAAAAATTTCTATTTTTAAAGTGGGTCTCGGTCTAAAAAAAAGTTAGAGAATCTACTGTCTATTCAAGTGAATAAAAGAAATTATTCAAAACTCAAAATACTGTCGCAAAAACAAATAACAGATGGATATTTTAATAAATTCAACATAAATATTTCGAGAAAGTTAATTTAGATTTTCTAAAATATGAAAGTCTTATTGATGCAACATTAATCCAATTATTAAGTGGTGTAACTACTCTCAAAAAATGTTAAAAATGCATAAATGGGCAAAATTATATTTACAAATTAAGTTTATAAAGTCAAAAGGAGAAGGAATTTCAAATGAAAATTATATGATGCGCAGTCTCTTAATAAAACAAAGGATATTTATACGAATCTTTTAGTGAAGCTAATTGATGGCTACAATTCTTTAGAAAGTGTTTATAATATATATGACATGAAAATATGGGATAAATCTATTTTTAAAAAGCAATGTTTCTCCTTGTTTGCAAAAATTTATATGAAAACTCGGTAAAAACCTTCATATGAATTTTTATATTGAATTAACTTCAATTTTTTAAACCTGATTCAAGGAAATTATATTGATGTTCATCGAGTCAAACAAATCATTTATGGTGCAATTGAGAACACTTTAATTTTTCACTTCAAACAAAAGTATTGTTTAATAAATATTAAATTTTCCATCTAATAACATCCACACCCTCTATCATGTTTATATCGTCATTATTTTGCGGAATGGCCAAATGTGATGTTATTTCTGGGAACAAAGTATTAATTGATAAATTCACTTATTTGTTTCAGTTTTTGAAATGTAATCTCTGCAAATGGCTCTTTCCGCAATTTGTTCATCCGTCTTGACTAGTGTTTAGAAAATGGTAAGCCAGAGTTGTTTCTGCAATAGAAAACCGGTTATAGCGTTTCGGTTAACCTGTCATTCTAAAATGTGTAATTTTTTCGCAAATTTTCGGCCAACGTTCCAATTTTTTACTTTTAATTTAGTTAAGTTAATGTTTTATATTTTTATGTAAAATAAAAGTTGCACGCTTTTTTAACAATAGCCTTATTTCATTTTTGTTTTTGTATTGTAATATTACAAATAAAGTATCATTTGCTTGCAATCTATTGTTATTTCCCAGATGAAAATTAACCGATTATTTAACGGTTAATTAATGAGTTTTTATCGATAACTCGTCATTAAAATTACAATTTGGTTTTGAAGTACCAAGTTTTGACATTATTTGGCTCAGAATAGACTAACTCATACCAATACCCTATTTGATATTCACCATTCGGTTGAACAATAAAAATAATCAAAATGTTGCATATTATACTATGATTTAAAAAAAAGGAACTATATTTTTTTAATATCATTGAAGTCGTTTTTTATCGATGTTATTATTCATGTAATCTTAACATAATTTTATATTGCTGACTGTGCTTACACGAATAATTAGGTTGGTTACGTATTTAATTGTCATTGATAAAGAATATTATAGTAGCATAACATAAATGGTAAAGTTAGCTGAAATTTTAAATTAAAAAAATGCTTAATATGTTACATTGAAAAGTTTTGGCAAACTTCGAGTTGAGGCCTGGACGTATCGAATAAATTCGGAATGTCGTTTTTAATGGCGACAATATTTTTAATTTTTTTTAATCAAAGTATTATGCGATTTATTTTATTTAAAATTTTTAATATTTTCCATTCATGTCGAACTGTACAGCTTTCAATTATCTTCCGAAATAAGCCTCAAAACATGAAACATCCCTCAATGAATTAACCTGAAAAACAACAACTGAAAATATAAAAAAAAATTTAACACATATTTTATGTTGGTGAGTGTTATAAAGGATTCAAATATGGTGCTTTTATTTAATTTTCAGAATATGTATTCCTTTACACATTCTGCTCGATGTAATCTCCTATTTATCCTCTTTTTATTCATGCGTAATTTGCCTTTTCGCTAAAGACTTTCTATATTTTGTTGTGAATAATCTCTGCACGATGATATCCGACTTTAAATAGACCGCCAAATTATGCCCATCCCCTCATGATAAACATCTGTGCCTGGCTGTATTTTATCTTATATAACTTGATAGAATATTTAACGAAGGATAAAAAAATCGTCTAAAATCGTCTAATATATTATGAGCGTGCGCAAAGTAAACTAAGATCAATTTTTTTAATTTAAATTAAATAGATTGGTTTTCTTAGAGATTTAGATTATAGAAGTGGGTAAGTTTTTTAACCTTTTCCAATGCAAAAATCCTATATCTATTTCTGGCCTTGTGAATCTTTCTCTCTCG
>SGJC01002265.1:0-11673 GCA_009887335.1 Henneguya salminicola
TATGCAAAAGCGGGAAAACATGCGAAACAACACTAATTTTATGTAATATAAATCTGATATTTTTTTCGATGTAAAATATTTTATATTTTTGAAACAAATTTGTTATAATTTTGACACAAATGTTTTATATTTTTGACACAAACGTTTTTAAGTTTGAAACAAATGTTTTATATTTTTGAGAAACCCTGTATTGCTCATTGAAGTATAAATTTTGGTAAAAATAAAAATTAATCGACATTTATTTTTTTTAGCGGCGCCGCCAAGCGGGGGGCTATTATTGTAAAGATGATTTAAAAAAATGTAATTAGGAAAGAGTATTTTAGTTTAATTTAAAAATTATTTACAACTAAATATTTATGAAAAACAAATATAAAGACGCATTTAATAATTCTCTCTACAAGCTATACGGGTAATTTCGTTTAACAGGATTATTTAAAAATGTCATTAATCAACAGTCTTTTTTTATGACATATTTTTTTAATTAACATTTAAAATATTAAATGAAACAACGGCTGATATATTAGCACGCTATATCGGTAGACCGCTCGAATCATGTTAAGCGTCAGAGAAACCTTCCATTTTGGGGGCTGGTTCATGGAATATTCGAAGAGTAAACATAAAAATAAAGCGCGACGAAAACAATAAGAAAACTAAGATAATCTAACTGCTCTTTCAGTTTAAATAAATAAATAGCAAAAAAAACAAAAAACTAATTCAGTTATAGTAAATAATTCATAATGAATGCAATATTATTTTAAATCATAATATATTTTTTTATTGAGACTTTTTGGTTTCTAAATAGTTACTAATAACATGTTGTTTGATCTAATGTAAATAATTGTATAAAATACATAAGCAATAAACATATCTGGAATAAGATTCAGATAATACAAAACATTAGAATATCCCCCATAAAATTGAGCATAAGAGCAAAAAATGATAAGAAGCAGAAATATTATCGAAATTATATTGAATGGTAACATTAATACATCAAGACCGACAACATCCAGAATTTGGCTTGTCAAAAATGAAATAATACAAATCAAGAAGGAAGTTATGATAAATTTGAAAGAATTGACTTGTTTGCTTTTATTAATGGCAAAAAATTCTTGATATCTTTCATTCAATTCCTTTTCCAATCTTTCCAGATACTGATGCATGATTGTATCTCCTCCAAATTTTTTACAATGTGTAAATTGACGTACAGCCTCATCATAGAATGCTGTATGTTTTAGAGTGAATGTATCGTGTGGTAGATAAGGTTTTCCGCCTCCGCAGATCTAAAATAATCTAAAAATTGCACTTCATTCATATTATCCATGTATAGTTTTTTTGCAGAACTTAAAGCAACAAGATTATTAGCTTCAGCAGTGGCCTGTATATAAGCGAAAAAAATGTAAACCCTGAGCATACTTTTAGGTGCAGGAAGAGTGTTACTTTGAAATACTTTTATATATGAATTAAAAAAGGTAAGTATATCACAGCAACGTATAGGAGTTCCCTGGGAAAGTTTAGGAGTAAGTTTTTCAGGTGATATAATACTAGAGACAAGTGTAGTCAGATATTCTAGAAAAATTGGATCAATATCTTTCATATTTCCATTAAAATTTGGAGTAACAGCGACTTTGATACCGGGGTGGGGTAACAAAAATAATTCAACATGTTCGAAGCAATCTTTTATATGTTGTCTAACACATTTTAATTCTTCAGGTTGATTTCCTAATATCTAAATAATTTTAAATATAATAGTAACAGTCAATTTCTTCTCTAAAAATGCTGGAGCGTAACCATATTCGAACTCATACGGATAAGACCAATCCCGAATCAAAAACAGCAAATCCTAAAAAATATAGATGATTAAAAAATTGATAAATATTTAAATTACATATAAATTAATAAAAATTTTCAACCATAGCTGTTTTACTGGTTTAATGGTATTATAACTCACCAAGAGCAGTTGTGAAGCAAATATACTATTAAGGCGAGAGTAAGAATAAGGTGAATTGTAGGCGTGCGCTTTGTGTTTAAAATAATAAAATTCAAATTAATATAAATGTCAGCCAGATAAGCATTTTGAGAAACCATCCAGTGTATGGTTCGAATGCTATACTCATTCATGAATGTCTTTTCACCCATAATGAGACAAAAGATGTTTGAGGACTGAGCGTTCAAGGTAATTCTGAAAACAATTTAACACATAGGGCCCTCAGATTTTTATTTATTACCTTTTAATTGTTTATAAACAATTCTTTAATTTAGTTTTGTATATTCTTCTTAAATTATTAGGCAATTTAGTGAATTTTCATTTTTTATCTAGATGTAATCCAAATAATCTTAATTTAATTTAAATAAGATCAATTAATATTGCTTAAAAAGGGACTGTTCAAGATTCAACGAACGGGATTCTGCGCAATAAATGATACAATGCCTGCTCAAATATATTATCTTTATTTTATTAAAATTTATAATGTAGTCAAGACTTTTGTTCAGTTCTAATTAATGATATAGCTTAGGATTGAGAAAGCGATTAAAAACTTATTGTGCAAGCTAGGGCTCAATCGATTCTGGACGGACTGCCCACTTTAAATAAGGTTAATTTTAGTTTACAATGTGAGCTAAATGATCGTGCATGGACAGCCCACCTTATTCTAAGCTCTAGAATTTTTTTTTATATATGCTTTAGAATTAATTTTAGGTTTTAGTCATTAATTTTGTTGCCAAATTGGCGAATGAAAGGGAAACGAAGCGTATGCTCGAAATAATTAATACTCTCAATCACAAACCAGTCATTATTAAGCATAAATGGATATAAATGTTAGTTGATAATAATGAAGTAACTTGATATGGAGACGAGAAGTTATGATAAATAGGTAGTGTAAATATTTTAACTTGTCAGTTTTAACCAAGAAATAATTTAAATTTCAAGTGGGGACACTCATTCAAAATCATGCTGCCTTACTTTTAGTTGTGAGTAAAGTAAAATGGATAATAATTAATATAATTTTGTAATTGCTTTATACAAAAATATGTATATTCTTCTTTCATTAAAATTGTAAAATTTAAGCAGATATATAAATATAATTTAAGATATAAATTGGTGAAATTTGTTACCTGAAAAGGTTTGGCTGTTGATGTTTCGAGTGCGATTCGGCCATATTCGGTAAAAAGCTGAAATATTATTAATTTCAAATACTTGTAAATGAGCAAGAAAATCTTCTTGCAGATTTCCAGATATATTATATATTTGAACGGAACTTATCATAGTGCTAATAGCAAAAACAGTTGCACAATCCTTTACAGTAGAATTGCTATCGAATGCGCCTTGTGTATCCATGAGGAGTATCACCAATTCTTTTCCAGTCGGTAATTTTATTAAAAATGGCTCTCCCCATAGTAAAATACCATCAGTTTCACGTTCAGAGCCTCCACGCCATGGAAAGCCGGAAAGTGGCTCCTCTGCTCCACCAAGCCATTCATTTGATTCTGTAAATCCGTTTTTTTGTACATATTGTAAATATCGGATAAAAAAATTCAGGAGAAACGATTTTCCCTTACGGAATGCTCCAGCCACAGAAATAACTGCAACTTCTTGATCTCTGTATGCATCAGTTAACAAAATTTGTTCAACCGCTTTACTATTAAATAAATAAATTCCTTCTTTTTGATCACAATCTATAACCCGGATAAATGGCAAACTCGATTCACAATCACCAACTTCCATAAATCTTTTGCACGTATTCGTATATAGTCGTTTAAAATGGTTGTGTCACTTTTCTATCATTAATCCTGAAATATGTAAAGGCTCATTATTAAAATTTTAGAAGGTTCACAAACTAAAAGATCAAACCTTCAATTTTTTCCCTAGCCTCTAGTTAACTATCAACTTCTTTAACATGATTTTCTCATTTGGTTTATTTTAGGACAGTTGATTAGAATAAAAATGTACTATTAATTGATATTAAAAAAAATTATAAATATTTTTAAATTGTGCGTTTGTTTTTACGGATCATGTCTATTATTAGGTAAATCATCGAATCTTAATGGGTATATCCATGTTTACTTCCGCGAACACTTAAATTTAGCCTAAAAACATAAAGATTGAAATAAATGTTGACCCTAAACATTATTAAAAAAATCTATGAATTTTTAAACCTGAATTCTTAATCTTAAAACTAAAAACTAGCCCTGGACCCTTAATTGCGGATCTAGCGCTCTTAGTCCCCCATGAATTTTACGAATGGCAAATTTTTGAGAATTAGCTCTAATTTTTTCATCAAAATGTGACTAATTGTAACACAGGACAACGTTTTATTTCTTCAGACAGATGCGCACTCCAATTAATTTTGTAACCGTCGAATACGTGTCAAATTACATCGCAGACATAGAATCGTTTTCGATGATTATATTCAGATTAACCAGGGGTTGAGCAGCCCAAATCAAATTGTCGGCCACTTTTGACATTGCTAATTATTGTTCAGTGTTAGTCCTAATTTGCGCACGCGTAAACTAATCTTAAGATTAGTTTAAACCAATTTGTTTAAAGCAAGTAAATCAGTAACAACACTTTGTATTATCCATAGGATAACTAAATTAAAGATGAAAATAAACCCAGTTACGCCTTAAAGTGGGTTTGAAAGATTGAGACGTCTGGGCGTTGAGCAGGATTAAAAATAGAACAAAGGGCTCGAAAAGTATTATTACAATTTGATGAAAATGCTCATAGATGATTAAAAGTCATTGATATTCTTCAACTCTACCTTAAAGAAAATTTAATCTTTTGAAAAAGCATGGAAAAATCAGCGATAGATTGGCAAAGTAAGTTGCGCCATCGTAAGAAACCTTCATGTGAAACGAGTTTGGGATTCTGAAAACAGAAGAGACTATTATGAGTAAAGCCTAGCCCGAAATGGGTATTAGGGACTTAAATGGAATTATTATAAATATTTTTATATTAGAATTAGCTTCATCTTTAATCAAAAAGACGCTAATAATTTTTTGGACTAAAGTCTCCTGAAGATTCTATTTCTTAAAGGCCGAAAGACTATTTACTATCGAAATCAATAGCGCTTAAAATGTTGTCAATAATATCGTCACAGAAGCGAGATGCGTAAGAAAACTAGAAAAAATATACGGTCAAGGCTGTGAACGTTCCGATACGCTTTCCTTCAAAAACATGCAACATTAAAGAAATAAGGAAAATTCTAAGAAAAAATAGAGTAGGAAGAACTAGCAAAGACTCTTGAATACCATCAGTTAGGAAAAAATATAGTGAAATGCTCTTAACAGTAGCAAAATAGAAGACTAAGCTAAATTTTGATTTTAGAAAACTTATTTTTTGCCTTTATTAGCTTGTGAAAGAATATATAAAGCTATGGCCATTTTACAATCTCTCCGATACCTATTCTCGTTGATTCACGATCATCCATATCTATTTTGAGCCCTAAATTATTAACATATTTTTACGGTTATTGCGTTCAAACTTGCCAAGAAAATATAAATGGCGCGAATGGTAAAAAGTTTATCATTAATAGGGTAATAGGACTAAATATTGAGTTTGGGCATCGCAGCTTTCCACATGTTTTATTTTTATTTTCACAACGATCTTATCGTGTATTTTGGGGACGACTTTGTCAAAATATGGTTGTGTTTTAAGCTTAATTAACTAAACAATTAATATCTCTTATGATTTAGCCATTTGTGTGTTAACTGACCCCCCAAGTCAAAAGAATGAAATGTTTTTGGAGGATTATAAAAAATCATTGGGATTGGTCATAAAATCGGATCAATTATAATCAAAAATATTATATCATAATTTAAAAAAATTTTAAACCGGGTTTGTCAGAATAAAAGAGAGATCCGACGTACAAAACTTGTCGAACACAATAGTTATGGTGTGATTTTAAACCAATAAAAAATAACCAAAGAACCACAGTACATTTTTTTGTCCCAAACTGGATGTGTATAACCATACTGATCTCCTTCGAGAGAGACCCCTCAGCCCCCATTTAACTCATTCCAATTTCAAATAGGCACTGCTGATAGTATTAGGTGAGCGTGGAACTCTTATTCCCCAATCTCACAACTAATCTTGTTCCTCTAAAAACGCCGTACACAAATTTATTGACATGAGAGGACGAAGCCCAGTACACATGCGCATTCTATAGACAAATAATACAAGAGTACATTAAAAAAACATTAAACCTTCGTGCAGCCCGTTGGCGTTAATTTTTTTCCTGGTAAAGAAAAAAGACAATAATTATCCCCCCCTGCTTAGATTGGCGGAAAGGGAATAGTATTATTATAAAGGAAGTCCCCATAATAAGATTCGATGATATACTAGAATCTTTATTCAGTGTTAAAGTATTTTAAAATTTGGAATTATTGATTGGATATCATTAAGTCTATATTGCAGTTGAGGATAGACAGGATACGGCTTTTACTATTCCGCGGGATGTATACAAAGTTTTAAAAAGCTTTAAATACTAAATTAGAGCGTTAGCAGCTAAAACCTAGATCTTTGATGAAATAATAGATCGAAATGGACCATAGAAGCAATTAAGATTGATAACACATAGGGATAGAAAGAGCAGATTTTCTGTGAAAATTTTATATAATTGGTAGCATGTTTGACTTTATTAGCCTAATCAGCCAAATATTATTTGAATAATTATGCATGCAATTTAAAGAAGATAAATTTCAGAGTCTCGACCCCACATGAATTAATTTGTTGATTGAATTTTATGATGAACCTCGTATGATTAGTTTATCTTTGAGGATGGTCAAGTTCTCAGTTATTATAGATTGGGATAGGACAAGGCTGAACTTCTTTCAAATTTCATTAAACAGAATGTTTACTACTTTGTTGTGTCTAGAAGCATAAAGGCCGTCAAGGGGATACGTGAGCCAATTATTAATGATGTCTATCAAGGATATTTTAACCCTTGTCCATGTTTGGGACACTGTCGGCATGTATATGGAAAGGTGCATAAAGAGGAGCAGATATATCTAGTAGGGCAGGCATCATTTAAAGAGATCTTAATATAATAATATGAGATTTAGGGATTTCCTCCTATCTTTAAGGTTTAGGCAGTGTTGATGTAAAGTCTTTTGCGAAATCAATTGTAGGAGAGGTTGTTTTTATTTTTCCGAAAGGAGTGTAAATTGAAGTGAAATTATTTTTGAATAAGATACTTTATGAGTTATTTCCAGTGCAGATATCCAACGATTTGGTTATGATAAATAAATCGTTTTAATAAACTTTGATTTCAAAAAAAGTATTTATTGTGGAGACATGTAAAGAATCAGATGATTTTTTAATAGTTTTCGCGGATTCAATCAGAGCTGTAGAACGGAGGTATGCTGTGTTTAGAATACAAAAAGAAGAGTCCGCATTTTGTAAAAAAAGGTGTTTGGATTGGAGAGAAGCCCAAAAAGAGTTGATTGTTTAAACCATGTTTCTGAAAAAATAGTTGCAGAATTCCATCGATGTTTTAAGTTTTATTTGGCTTATTTAATTCGTATTACCAATATATTTTTATGATTGATCGGGTGATGGAATGAGAAGAAAACCAAATTATTTACGAGAGGATTTTGTTAAGGCCATTGAGCGAGTCAAATAGATTAAAATAATTGGGATTTGGATTAAATTTTATTTATGAGCTCTATTGGAGGAAGTTGATTGGAATATTTTTATGTTGCTTTTGTAAAGTATGAGATTGAGGGATAATTGGTGTTGGAGATATTTCTAGGAGTATCCTTTGATATAAAAACTATTATGAAAGATATTGAAATGCCGAATAATACAGAGAAGCGTGAATCGCCTTTGAAAACATTTTTACAAAATCGGAAAAGAATGGAATTTTTAGAAGATTTTACCCTGATGGCCGTAGGAATTGATAATAGGAGAGTTCGCCCAAAAGTATATTTAGAACAATTACGGAGAATAAAGCATAATATGGCTTTAATTAATATACAGGGAAGGGGGAATCGAAAATCTTTTTCAAATTAATTTTAATAGTGTTAAAAAAAACTGTTCTTTGTGGCCACGAAGAAAAGCCGGATTGACCAAATTATTATTGTTGATTTGAAACACTCTTCCTCCTTAGGCGCAGAGTTGTTTAGTTTAGAAATATCAAAGTGATTTTAAGGATGAAAAGTTCTAACGAATCCTTCGTATACGCGCGAAAAGTTTTTAATGAGTAAGGACGTTTGTAATTAAACAAACTTGTTTAACTGATAAGAATGGGGGCTTTTCTACAATGAACTAAGGGACAGAGGCTAAAAAGATTCGGGAATTAAAGATGGATCTTTCTAAAAACTTTGAAGAAAAGCAATGAAATTTACTACAAAAGTATTAGGTTTTTATACGAGAAAATGTGGTATATTGTCTGAGCCACAAAAAAACCCATTTTATTCTGTCCTAAAAACTAGAGAAAAAAAGTCAGAGATATCAAACTTAATATCATCAAGAGACGTACCGCGGGCATATTTGTAGCAACCAAAACGCAATATTTAAACACTTCGAAATTTCAATAGTTATTTTCGCAAGTATTTGAAGAATTATTTCTTGAATATTGATCAACTGTTTCATCTGCAATTGATCAATTAGATCATGAGTTCAAAGATCTGAACTACCTGGAAAATAAATATGAAAATTTAGCGTTCTCTAGCCGCCCAAAAAGCAATTAATAGAATCTTGATAATCTGCTTTCTCAAATTTCTATCTTTAAAGTGAGATCAGAGCTAATATAATTTATTGCAACAGAGAAATTATTCGCTAAAATCAAGAGAAGGTTGAGTATTTTTCTTTTAAATTTTTACACATTTTTAGGCTGTAACTCCTAAACTTTAATTAACTTTTTATATGGCATAAGAGACATTGTAAACAATCAACATAATTTTTACGTAAGATAGAAACACATCCAGTTATGGCGTATAATGCGAGGGCACTCTTTAGAAAGAAAGATAACTACCCGAAATAAAATATATGAAAACGGGGAAAACTCAAAGTAGAACTTAAATGAGGGTCTTGGATCTTTTAAAATTTTCAGCTACATAAAATGAATTCTGGATAATTTAATATTGCTGCCGGACAAAGGTAGAAGAGGATTTGAAACATCTTGAAAGATGGAAGTGCCCGTATAAAGAGTGAATTTAACCTAAAGAGAAGCTTTATTTAAAAATTATTTTACATCAATTATAATTTTAGGATTGATCTTCTTTCTTTTGCATTGAGTATTTGGAAAGAGAGTGCGGGTTTCTTTACGTTTGATGTATTTTGAAAGGGGCTTTGTAGTATTATTTTTTTACATGATGATCGATATTGGTATGGCCTTTTCCATATTTTAATTTTATGTTTCAAATACGAGAACGAATCAATTGTAAAATAGGTGAGATACAATGATTTTTTAGAAATTTTTATGATACACGTTGTATTATTTTTTTTATCGAATTTTAATAAAAGTAAATCAGACGTATAAAATTCTTGTTTTTTTTTCATGAGTTCATAAAAGGGCAATCTATTAAATACTCGATAAATTTTATTGGTAAGATTGAAACTCATACATATTTTTTAATTATTTCTAATTAGTGTCAATCTAAGTTGAGGTAAAGCATTATGAACCATAATTTTTAAGATTTTTTTATTTTTATCCGCTTTTATAAAACTAAAAACTTCGAAATGTAACGTTATGTCGTTTAATAAGGAAAATACATAGGAGACTTTTATGCATGTTATGGATCAAATATTGGAAAAATCTAATTTTATGGTGGCTTACATGACTCAGTTATTTTATAGTCTTCTATCTTGGAACAACATTTTACGAATATGCTCTAGCTCTTAAACAATTTCAGAGACAAAACTAAAATTCAACTTCGAAAGTGCCCCATAGGTTCCAATTCGATCCAATCCGTGATCTATTATGTTAGATTAGAATATATGTTTTGACCCAGAGAAGATCTCATGCTTTAACACATCAAAGAATATTCATAATCGAGACGAGGTCGAGTCTTATCTTGCGGCCTTGGACTTCTACAATAGGTTTAGGAAAAACTATACACAAATAACAACGCCCCTTTTCGAATTAACAAAAAAACACTAAATTCAAAGAGGGCAATAATGCTAAAAAGTATTAATGTCCCTAAAAAAAATTTGAAAAAACTTATGACTTTACAGGGTATGGCATCTAAGGCAAATAAGATAATCTTGAAACTAAATTTCTTAGTTACCGAAAATTTAAAAACTTTAATTTATTTTTAAGATCTTTTAAGTATAACAAGTTTTTCAGCGTATTCAGGATTTCATATATAAATTTCAGATCTACCCTCATATGACAAAGAGAAAATGCCCGTTATGTAACTATATAAGAGTTTAAATTATTAAAGCGTATAACAGAGGGAACACCTGTTAAAAAATTCCAGAAGTATTCGCCCACAACCGAAAAATTCTACATTATGATTTTAAACGATATATTTTGACAATAGAAGTTGAGAACAAACCCAGATAGAAACGCGCACGCAAAAATATAACAGCGAATCAAGAAATTAAGTTAAAACGTTGGACTGATGAAAATTGCACGTTTGTTTGAAGACCATTTCTAATATATGTATGCATGAAATCGGGTTAAATATATTTAAATTCACAGCGGAAATATTTTAACGGAATTTTCTTATATTGAAGCAAATTAACATATTTTTTGAACGCAAGAACTCTCCAATACCCTTGATTACCGTTGACAATACGTCCTCAAATATATTAATCTTTCAAATAAATATTCTTTTAATGAAATTGTATCTTTTCATGAAGTTGGTCTGTTTTTCGTTAAGATTTTTTATGGATCGGCTATTCAAGGGAAACATTCCAGCTTACCATTTTCTACAATATGAGCTGAAAATATTTCAATTTTATGCGTTATTATCAAATCAGGAATCACACTATATGAATCAAGCCTTTCTGTATATAATTCGGCAAGTTATTAAGGCTTTTTTACAAATAAACTTAAGGAGCGATTAATAAATCAAGGCACTAATAATAAATTCTAATAAGGCCAGATTCCACAAAACTGTTGAAATACAAACAAAATAATACGCGCGATTTGAATACATGTATCTTCCTCCATATTCTCTCTTTGAAACCGATTGAAAATATTTGTTTTTAAATGGAAGGAGCCCGTTAAACTTTAAAATCCATAAAATAAAGTATGAGAGTATGGACTTTATTGAAAATAGATCCAACCATATTACAAGTGAGGATATCAAAGACTAATATCAGAAGATGTCAGCATATATTAGTAGATGTATCAACCAAGAAATATTTTGTTAAACTTTATGCTTTTATTTTTTCTTTACTTTCCTGTAATTAGTTTTTCTGCTGTCTGTAACTATTTACATCTAACCATAAAATTAGTCTTTTTTTCTTGGAAAAGTATAAATAATAGACATAGCAACAATAATGTATAATTAACGAAGCTGGTCATTTTGGCGCCTAAACGTCCTGCTTAAATTTTTCTAGAATTTAAGAGTATATAAAAAATTTTCTTTATTTTACCATTTTTATTTGTTTAAAATTTTTTTGTGATGAAGAAAAATGAAATGAACAATTCTTTCATTCGTAAATATGTTAAACATAGTGTAAAGAGTGGAATAGAATAATTAAAGAAGGGTTAAACATTAATT
>SGJC01002267.1:0-11247 GCA_009887335.1 Henneguya salminicola
CTGTGATTGTAAATGCGTAACAAATTTATACACATTTCCACCCTTCATATTCGATCAACAAAGTCAAAATTGGGTAAAATTCTTGGTCGAATGCTACTATAACTTCCCCATTTACCCCTAATAGAGCACGCGCGAACAAAGGTTAATATTTTTTAGTTGTTTAGTTCAAGGTATATCTTCTGTTATTAGCTTTTGATTTTAATTATTGTTTAGATTATGTCGCTTCCATCGATGTAAAACACTGGTTTTTGCATTAAGGGGGGGGGGGTGAAATAATTGCTAATCACCCTAAAAATCTATAATGTTAGACAAAAAATCAAGTTTTAAAGTCATTTTTTGCTCTTTACGTCTCTAGCTATTTATTTTGCTGAATGTTAAGATGAATTATTTTATACTGATAAAAAATTGAAAATAAGTTGAGAATAAGAAATATAACGGATGGTTATAAGTTCTTCAACAAATATTCTTATAGTTAAATGGCAATAGCTACGTTGGTGCCCTTCCTATAACATAATAAAATATTTAGAACACTCTTCATATAGTTTTAGCTCGTCGGCATATTATTAGGGAAGGAACAACATTTTTGTATCATTGCAACAAAAATGAGCTAGTATGCAACCGTATATATTGATATAATTTTATATGATTGAAAAATATTAGCTTTTAGGGGCTAAGCGCATATTTAACTGAAAAATAAGTCAACACAATCATCATCGAGGCTAACGCATGCGTGAAATAAATGTCTTCCAGTGATTATGAAAAAGAGGATCACAGCGCCTCGAATAAGCAAAAATTTGTGGAGTCGAATGATTATGTAATTTTTGGAACTCCTATTGAGTTAAATGAAGATGAACTAGAAAGTGGTAAAAAACCAATTAAAATTGAACAGCAAGTTGCTACTGATGAAAAAGGTAGAAGAAGATTTCATGGGGCATTTACTGGGGGATTTTCTGCAGGATTTTTTAATACATGTGGCTCTCAGCAAGGTTGGGCACCTTCTACATTTGTTTCATCCCGATCTGATAGGAATATTTCATCATTGCATAAACCAGAGAATTACATGGACGAAGAAGATTTTAGTGAATTTGGAATTGCGCCTAAAAAATACTCAACTAAATCTAAATATAATCATGAGGGTACATCTATAAAAAACGAGATTGACCAATCAATGGAATCTCATCAAGTTTTAAGATCAATTTTACCAGATAAGGAGTTGTATAATAGTTTGAATATAGTTAAAAAAACTACAATAGGATTTGATTTAATGCGAAAAATGGGTTGGAAAGAGGGTAGAGGATTCGGCGAAAATATTTCTGTTGAAAAAACTTCATCCATAAAATTATCCAAAGTTTATGGTTGTGAATTGCCATCTAATTTAAAAAAAAATCAACCTAAGCAATCGATTTGGATTTCTCCTAAGGATGATTTGATTAAAATTCCTAACTCTAAATCTAACTTTTTTGGTATAGGCTACATCACATTACGAATTGAAGCTAGTTCATTATCCGACTCTAAGACACTAAGTAAAAGATCGTTCAAACCCACTGGAATGGAAAAAAAAGGGATCCAAGGAACAGCTTATGGAATTGGCGTATTTGATGAACACGAAGATGAGGATGATAACATTTATGACAATGATACTATTGAACATTATGATTTTTCTTTAGAACCGTCAGCTAAGGAATCTGAGATTGAACCAGATTATAGCAATAAAAGAAGATGGCAAGGATTTATTAAACCTAAGGAAAAAACCGAATTTTTTTCAAAACAATACAATCTTCCGATTATTCCTGATTCTTTTACTCCTGATCCCATTTTAGATCGGGATGTGACTGATACTTATCAATATGGGAGTCGTAAAGCTTTTGATAGGGAGACTAGGTCTAGGATAATCAACGACGAGATTAGTCCTATTGAAAAAGCAAAAATTATTGATAATATAGTTAATAAAAATGTTGAGCATAGACAATTATCAGATGATCTTAAAAAGAGGTTTGTCAGTAGTGGTCACACATCATCCAATATTGTAGATACTGCCACACAGGATAAAATTTTAGCAGCTAATTCAGGCATGTTTGGAAAATTAACAAGAAAGGTTGACATTTGGTTGCCTAGTGACATACTTTGTCGACGCTTTAATATTATTTGTGTTGGGCTAAAAAATAACAATCAATCACATATAAATTGTCGTCCTGAAAAAAAAGCAACGTTATTTGATATAGCTCCAACATTTTTAACACCATTACCCAATAAATCTCAAGGGCCATTGTCGATTCTTAATTCAGATTACACATTAGCGATTCAAAAACCTGTAAAAGATAATAAATTTCCAGGCGACGAAATTAAAAACGATAAAAAAATTGAAGAAAATAAAAACATAATTTCATCTTATGATAATATTACTAAACCATCAATTGATCTTTTTAAAGCCGTGTTTGGTAATGATAGTGAAGATGAAATATAAAAAATAATTATTTAATATACGTAGATTAGTTTACGTGAATGTGTAGAATAAATTATTTGTAAAAATTTTTTTTATTGTTTGTTGACAATTTATTGCCAAGTTACTGAATTGTGATTGTTTTCAGATAATGCGTCTAGTGCGCAACGGTTGTATTGCAAATTTTATATCTAAAAAATTTAAAACGAATTGAAAAATAGTGATAAAATAATTATGGATGTTACACATAGTTATAATTCATTTACATCTAATGAGGATGAACATTTATACACTGAATGGAAAGATATTCAAAAAACTACCTTTACCAATTGGTGTAATACAATTCTAGCCTGTCATAATGTTGTTATTCAAGATTTATACAAAGATTTCTGTGACGGTGTTTTATTGATTAAACTCTATGAAACTATTAGTGGTAAAAAAATTGATAAAATAATAAAAATACCTAAAATATTTACTCATAAATTAGAAAACATTAGTTTAGTAATGAAAGAAATGAATAACGACGGTGTAAAATTTGTTAACATTGATCCACTTGATATAGGTAATGGAAATCCTAAATTAATTCTTGCATTAATATGGCATATGATTTTATATTATCATATTGGAATTTTTCAATCTATTAATGAAAATGCATCATGTAACAGCTCCTATACTAAATCAACATTAAAACAACAAAATAAATCTAGTTCTGATTCGATTGAAAAAAAAGATGTTCTTACTGTTCACAGTATCACACCTAAAATATTATTGTTAAAATTAATAAATTCACTTTTACCAGAATTGAGAATATCTAATTTAACAACTGATTGGAATAGTGGGAAATTATTAGCCGCCTTAGTTGAAAAACTTTCCCCCGGATCATGTTCTTCTTATCAGTCATGGAATGAAAAGTAATATGATTTAATATAATTTATAGGAATTCATTATTGAATGTTACTACAGCGTTATGTTTGGCAGAGGTTCATTTAGGTATACCTGTATTGATTGAACCTCATCATATGGCTGCAAAAAATATTGATGAATTGAGTATGATTACTTATTTATCGTCTTTCATAAGAGACGGTGGTGTTGTAGAAAAATATTTTGTTACAACTTTAATTGAAAAATTTCCATCATTAAATTGTATCATATCTAATATGACCAGTGATTGGAATAATGGTATTGCATTGTGTAAACTTGTACAAGCTTGTAATCAAAATGCTTTACTGAATGGTTATTTTATAGATTTTAAAACGATTGAAAATAATAATGAAGAATTTAAACGTAAAAGTATTTCAAATATAAAATATGCCATGTCAGAAGCTAATAAATTATTAAATATTGAATCAAAAATTACACCTGAATTATTTGTTTCTAAAAATGTTCCAGCTCTTGCTATTATGAGTTATGTCAGTTTTTTTATTACCTATAAAATGCAACAAAAATCAATCGAAATAAGTGATATTTGTAAAGCTAAAGATTTATCATTAAAATTACTTAGTATTGAGGATGATTTTTATGTTGAAAATAATATAAAATTAATTATTACTAGCAAAATAATGAATATAACACAAAAAGATTTTTCTATTGATATAAAGTTTTACAATAGCTCTAAATCTTATTCCAAAAGTTTAGAAGCAAAAATAAGTTTTCATAAAAATGAATGTTATGTTGAATTTATACCATTAGAAATTGGAAATTATCAAATTAATGTTCTAAATCAGGATAAACATATTTCTGGTTCTCCCATGTATTTAAATATTTTTGGTTCTATATTACAATCATATGATGTTGAATTAGGAAATTTGAATCAAAATATTTTCAATATTGATGATTTTATCACATTTATTATTTATTTAAAAAAACCTGTCTGTGAATTAAATTGCGTTTTCGAGGTACGTAATATTAACACTTTAATTCATTAATAGGAAATGACAACAAAAACTAAAAAAGAATTTGAGTTAGTTAAAATGTCAGAAAAATCCTATCGATTTTCAACAAAATTACATCATCCTGGAAAATATAATTTTATCATTAATTCTAATGATGATAAAAAAACTGAAATATTAAAAAAATCAATTGAATGCATTGATAACATTGAAGATTCTATAAAGATTTTATCTCCTAAAGGTTTAAAATAAATTTTCAATACAATATAGTGATTTATGTACCACAAAAAGAAGTAATTAATTTTAAAGTGGATACTACTAATATTAACAAAAAAGGTGAACTTAATATAAAATTAAAGCCTTATGCTGAAAAAGAAATCTTGTCATTTAATGATAAAGTTGAGGTAAATTTATTAGAAAAAAATGGCTTGTGGGATATTGCCATAAAAATATCTGAAATAAAAGTATTCTCTTGGATTGTAAATATTTATTGGGATAATTATATGATACCTAATAAATTTATAATTATTAATACGTTTGATCCAAATAAAATTAAACTATCAGGTAATGGATTGAATAATGTTGTTCAAATAAATACATCTCTAATCTTAATTTTAAATTATTTGATCGTTTCTTATATGATGTTCAATATCGATTGATAAATGTTGGAACATATTATATTAATGTTTTCATGAATGGTAAACAGGTGGAATTAGCAAGTAAAACTATACAAGCTTTAGATTTATCTCAATTATACTATGAAATTTTGTCCCAAACTGGAAAGATTGGAGATAAAATTGATGTAAAAATAACTATACCTATCACAGTAATTATATGTGAGATAATTTATTAGGCTGGAATAGGAGATTTATTTTATGCAATGGAAGGACCTGAAGGACAGATGAAAGTATTAGTTGAACCCGTTTATCGTGATGAGCATAAAGAAGTTTATTTATTATCATCAATTCCAAACAAAATAGGCGATTATAAATTGATCTTAAATTTTGGAGGATTAGAAATTCCTGGATTTCCTAAAAATTTTACCATAATTGATAATAATTTAATTGATATTACTCAGGTTAAAATAGATCCTAAAACACCAAAAATAGCACTCTATAATCATGAGAATAAATTTACAGTACACGTTGGAAATAAGGCTGGAAAAGGACAACTAAATGGATATTACACTTTTGAAGAATCAGAAAATAATAGAAAATATCCTATACATTTCACTTTAGAAGATGATAAAAATGATACTAAAAAATATATTGGGAGTTTTAGAGTTTTTGAGAAAAAAAATATTATAATGAGGTTATTTTATGGAGAAGAAGAACTGACTGAATCTTCAATACATTTTTCTATATTAGATATATCAAAGATTGACAGTGATTTTAATATTACAACATTAAATAACATAATTGTTATTGATCAAAGATATATTTTTTATTTATTTTTACCATTTGAAGTAAATTTATGCAGCTTTTAATAAATAGGAAATTGATGACTGTTTGTGGGGATCTATTATTCCTCCTAATGGTAAAATGATATTTCCTGGAATTAAAAAATATTTCGGTGAGTACGATAATTTTAAAAAATGGCTCGGTAAATCTGGTAGAATTTATCAAATGGAATTTATACCAACAGAAGAAGGAAAATATGTTGTTAATTTTTCTTTTCTTCATCATCCAATTTCTGGATTTCCAAAAGTATTTAAAGCCGAAAAAGCTACTATAAAAGATGAAAATAACGTAATAATAAATATTCCACAAAACGGCGAATGTGATATTTTTTAAAATTTAATATTTAGTTAAAATTGGTGATTTATCAACAATAGTTGTTGATGCCAGAAATGTTGATCCTGGTACTTTAAAAGTGGCTATATTTGATCCTGAAAGTAATCAGATTTCTGTAGATATAGTTCAAATATATTGGAAGAAAGAATCTACAAATAGTAGAATTAATCATATAATTATATTTAGAAACAATGAGTACCAATCATAATATGTTTCAATTAAATTTTAATATGGAAAAACCAGGCACACATAAACTTTCTATATTATGGAATGGGAAAAAAATTAAAGGATGCCCATTCATATTAAAAGCAATAACTTCATTACCTGAAACATGCTTAAGATCAAATATTGTAAGCAATGCTTATGTGAATGAAACAATAAAGATTATGATTGATAATATAGGTGATCTTATCAACAATTTGGATTGTATGTGTTTTGATTCTTTTCATAAACCCATTAAAACTGTATTAGAACCAAATGAAAATGAAAAAGATTCTTATGTATTAAATATAATTCCAGAATCACCTGGAATGCATCAAGTTGAAATTAGCTTTTTTGGGGAGCAAGTAAAAGGCAGTCCATTTAATTTTAATGTTTCATATCCAATAAATGCTAAAAATGTTAAAGTTTATGGACCTGGGTTAATTTCTGGTCTCATTGATGAAGATAAAGGAATTATATATGTACAAACAGATCAAGCCGGAAGTGGATTATTACAAGTAGCTATACAAGGACCAAAAAATGGTTTTAAATTATCGGTAAATTATAATGAAGAAGAGGAATTTGAAGGTTGCCCAACTGTAACAATAAATTATCAACCATACATGTCGGGTTTATATGTTATAAATATTCTATGGTCAGGTGAACATGTTTCTAGCAGTCCTTTTCAAGTATATAATTGCAATGATCAGAATGAACTTGAAGAAATATATTGTGGAAAAATACCTGCAAATTATCTTACTGTTTCAAGGTCATGTTTTCAAGATTCCTTTATATGCTGACCAAAACAAAGATAATGATATTTACAAATTTAAATTTATCACTCAAAAATTAATTATTTATGATTTAATAAGTAAATGCATTAATTTGCCGTTTCTTGTGTTTATATTTTTATACCATTCAAAATTAAAAAAAAAAAACTATTTATCGTTGCAAAAAAATAATAATATTAAAAAACCACAATTTATTCATGGGGGTTTTTGAGTCAACTAAAAATATTCGTATCCATATATGATGCAAATTTGTTGAAATAAATTTTATCAATGTATTTTTATTTTTTCTTCAGAAGGAAAGGAAAATCCCTTTCCAACTCTTTAATACATGGAGTAAATAGTAATTAATATGAAATTTAATTCTCTACATACTTTTATATGAACATTTAAACTCTACCAGCGCGAATGTTTTATATTTTTAACATAAAATGAATTGAAATACTAAAAATATGTTAAGTAAAAACGCCAACCTACTTTCCATCAATTAATTTTTTTTTTCAAATCTTTTTAAAAATTAAATGTTCAAAGAAATGCTTCTGCTTGTAAACATTTTCGCTATGTTGGCTCAAGATCTTTCTACTACATAGCTTGAATAAAATTTTGCAGTCTACATGATTTAGTTATTCATAAAATGATAATATAAAAAAAAATATTTTGTTTCCAATTAAAAAACAGGGATTCCTGGTAATAAAGTCACATTTAGTTTTTTTAAGAATTTTAGCCATATAAACGGGTTAGCGTTTTATTAGGCCCCAATTTATATTTATTAAGCAATTCTTTTTTGAACGACATAAAAAAATAACTTTAGTGTTTGCAATTACAAAATGATTGAATTTTATTTTTAATTTTATGAGTTTTGTAATCAAATTCACTCAACTGAATTTTGAAAAAATAAAATTATATGAATTAATACAAACACTTAACATTTCCTCATTTTATCACTAAAAATTGACTTGAAAATAAAAAGAGATTTACCACTTATTTTAATTACTATGATTTTGTAGCGCTTCTTAAACAATTGTAGTCATATATTAGTTTTTCTAAAACCATTGCCATCTATCTAGATCATCTGCTTTATTTAAGAGACTTCCCTCTTTGTATTATTTGGAAACGACCCAAGCTTTTTACTGAACAATCTTAATTTTTTTAAACAATTTTCATCCCGTTCTACCAGTTTGTATGGATTGCTTACCTCAATGATTGGGAAAATTTTACATTAATAATAGAAATATAAGGCAGGGGAGCAATTAAAAAAAAAGGGACTGAATTTCATTTCAGTTCGTCCCAACCCTCCTAAACCCATGTATATAAGTGGATGACGATATTTACAGGGATCGCTATAACTAACTTTTTCAGGTACCCTCAGTGCTTTATTCCAATAATCCTATAAAAAAAGAAAAAAGACAACCACTAGACACTTCAGATTTGTAACCAAGTAAATCCCCCATAAAAAACTTAGTAGAGACTCAACAAAGGGCAGTTTTAAATAAATATAGCAGGCTATCTTCAAAATCAGATTTGCAGTTTCTACACTTATCGAAATTTAGAAGGCTTACAAAAAAGTTTATTAAGATAGAATTTTTGAAATTTAGTACTTATATTTAAGCCAGTATTTAATAAGGAACTAGTTTTAAGAAAGATTGCACAATGGTAGTTATAAAAAGAGGGAAAATTATTGATAAAGGTATTAATGGAAACAAACTCCCCGGTTAAGCACAGTGATATATATGTTTAGTAAAAAATATTTTAGAAGTCGTTTTTAATTCCTCAATAAAATTTTTTGCTCAAATCTAGGATAACTTCGAAATTCAATTATACATTTTTTTTAATTCAAGCAACATTCCAGTCACCCTGTTTTTTTATGTTTTTAAACTTTGATTAACTCAAATCCCGGATAAATGACCTTTAATTATGAAATTTTAAAAAGTCCTAATTCTATTCCTCGCTTGGAAGGCTTAAACAAGAGGGATATTAGTTAAGACTGAAAAAAAATCGACTGCAGCTTTATTGAAGCTGCTAAAAGTAAAAACAGCCATTACAGATAATGCAATTTAATGTTGAGGCTATTTTACACCTCGAGCCAATGCCCTTATGGTACGGCGTTCATAGAGAGAAGAGGTTGGGTGGGAAGTTTAGTTAGTGAGACCAACACACTACCGCTAAATCTTGGCAGTGTGGGCCTACCTGACGTCTGCATCCTGGTAGACGGGGGACCGTGGAGTTCCTCTCGAAAGAGACCAGTAAGGTTATACACATCCAGTCCGAGTACAAAAAAAGGCTATTTTACAGGCATACCCCCTAATTTTGACTTATATTGCTTAATAGGGATCATGCGTTTTTATATTAAATTTAATTTTAATTAAAATAGATTAATTCTTAGTGCTTAAAAAGAATTCTACAAGAGCGAGGGGTTAATAAACATTATTTTACGTACATTAATATTATGGTTAAAATCTAGGGACAAATTAAATGAGCAGCCAAATAGGTTCATTTATTTACCCTGTTAATTTTGTTACTGCATCTGCCAAGGGTTCTTAAACATTTGTGGGCCGAGACTAGTTTTAATAATGCATTAATGGTAAAGTTAACTTAACATAACCTTAACATTTTTAGGAAAATATGAAAAAAAAGAACGAGATGGTCATCAGAATAGACCTGATAATTCAAAACCCAGATTCGGTAAATGTATTCCAAACCCTTCCATTTCACTAAATATATCGCTTATAATAAAATTGAAAATTGTAGAAGAGAGAATGCAATTTTGTGTCACACTCTTCCCAAAATAAAGAAATTGAAAAAAATATAGTCTTGTTGAAGATTTAAATTTTGCAATGTTTTTATAAAGGAATTTCAGCTTAAAAACACACGCATATTGCAAATGGGGATTTTGTTGGACGAAGTAATTTATTCCTTGCTTGAGGTTACCGACATATATTTTTTATAAATGTAAAGGTTATCTATTTTTTGATGCGTATTTAACACAAAAATCTTCTCATCTATAGGATATAAGTGAATTATTTTACCACATTGCCATCTCTCCATTCATCAGATAATTTTGTTTAAATGCAAAAAATATTTAATTAATAAATTTCGCTTGAGGAACAATTTATCAGCAAGGAAAAAAAATAATGTAAATACTACATTTTAAGGTGGGGAGAAAACTGTGGGGGGGGGGGGGATAGCATACTAAAATTATTTATTAAATTTTCAGCATTTGATCATTTAAATCTTAATATAACGTAAGAATTAAAACTATGAGGAGGCTAAAATTTTGCGATTATATTACAAATAAACATTAAATTTGTCGTTAAAATTTTATCAATCAGTGGCAAATATGTATTTTTTCCTTAATTTTCTTCTTATTGAAAATTTGACTAATAAAAATAGTATACTATTGTTTTAATTAAATATAATAATATTACACCAATTTTAAGTATCTTAAAACTAAGCATAATTGAAGCATGGATTAGTAACCCTTATGTTTTATTAAAAACAGAAAAAGTTCATTATTCGTTCGTTTCTTACTTCAAAAAAACAAAGATAATATTTTTTTAATCAGGGAGTAATTTTTTTTCAGTAAGCTAAAATATTTTATGAAAATTATGTTTAAAAATGTAAAATAATTGATTACTTCCCTTTTTATTCTGACTACCCCCATATATCCCCCATCCAGGCGAAAATAAGGAGCAGCTGCCGAACCTACGGATGTTGAAGCCTCGGTTTTGCGCACGATGGGATAAAAAAAGGATATTATTCGATTCTTTGTAAAAATAGTTTAATAACGTATCAAAAAGCACGCGGTCAGAGTTTTACTTGTTAGTGTGTATTATGTTTCCATTTTTTTTATTTTGTGGAATCTCAACAATTTTCTGAAATAACTTAGCTTTATGATATAATTCTAAATTCAAAACTGCTAAAATTTTATATTCATTTTAATAATAAACAATGATTTATTTTTATTTTAACAAGAAATGAGATTAGATAAAAATTTTCTGGTATGAATAAATGAAACATATTTTGCTTTAAAAAAAAAACCATCAGCCTTTAATTTAATTAAAAGAAGAATTTAAGAGGTACCCACGATTGTTGCTCTCAGATAAAACTCTAAGTTAAACCTACATCTAATGTGGGAC
>SGJC01002295.1:0-10002 GCA_009887335.1 Henneguya salminicola
ATTTCTTTCAGATATGGAGTCCTCCCTACTTCACTAACATCTTTTTATAACCCGCACTATAAAAGTGGCTGCCACTATTGCTAGGTTGATTGATTATTTTCTCCTCGCCCTGACCATATGCCTGATATGGATTTATTTTGAAAATAAGAATTATAGAATCACGATTTTAATATATTTTTATGAAATGTTTAGTTTCTAAAATCGATATGTCATTATATTTAAGAAATTTTAGTTCTTTTTAATAGTTTCTAAATTCATTAAATTCTAATCAAATTTTATTTATGCCCAAGAGTTTAATTTTTCAAGACTATCCATTTAATATAACGGACTGTTTTTTTGTAATAAGACAAACATAGTTAACACTAAGATCATGTTTGTCCCGGCTAACTGCATTATTTGATAAAAACGGCTTTCTTAAAAATATATAAATAATTTTGAAAATACTAAAATTTAAATTTGTTCATCGAAAATAACCATAACTTATGAACTAGAACGCTATCATACTAAAAAGACTTTGTTGTAGTACAAAAACAAACCATCCACAATATATAAATGACAGAACTGCATAAATTTACACTCTAAGTTTTATAGAGTCAATATTCTCTTAACTTTTTGATAAGTGTATTGCTTACTGTACCTGATTTGCCTAAAAAGGTAATAACATCTGAAACTGGTACTTTTTGCAGTATTTCTGTCCCTTGCGAATAAAATTCTAAAAATGATCAAAAATCTAATCACATATTAAAAATTGAGAATTCATATGGGCATTATAGAGATAATATCAATAAACGTTAAAATATTTTATTTTTATAAAATAACATGAATAATTTTAGAATCTGAGTAAAAATATATTTATTTCCCCTTAATCATACCATTATTAGATAAATAATATTGACACCTATCTTAATTTTAATATTGGGTTAAGCAAATAGAAAAATGTCATGTGGTCTAAAATTTTGTTAAAATTTATATCATTAAAAAAATTATTAAACTTGAAATTTAAATTTACACGAATAAAAATAATCGTTATTCCTGGAAGGAGAGAGTGAAATTCCTCGTACTGTATCTCGTTAGTACTTCATCTTGGGTATAATAAGGAAACAGATTCCCCGAAAAGCTGGTAGAATTTATATTTTAATAAAAACCACGACAGACCTAAAACAATCAAAGCACCATCAACCCTCTTGAAAATAGGGAAAATATGGATATTTGACTTGCAAATTATTTTTACCGAATTGTAGTGTATCATAAGATATTGATATTTCTTTATTACTTTATTCACTTTTAAGAGAAACTAAGAAACAAAAATACAAGATCGAAACAATAGCTTTAAGTTTATGCTACTAAAATTCATGCATTAATGGAGGTATTTATAAATCACCGTTTTTACGAAATAAAGTAAAAAGAAAAGCAGTTATAAATGGAACTCGGAGTCTTATGGAAAATATGATCTGACGGTAAATATATTTATATGCAGTAACTGTAAAAAGATTGTCTGCAAGATAAATAATTATTGCATCAAATGTACACCTGGTTTGGAAAGGAAAAAATGTGAAATTAGGCCAATTCGTAAATATAAAATATGCCATAAAATTAGAATTGTTTTTTTTAATAAAAGTACACGGTGAGATCAAATTAATCAATGAAAAGGTTATTTGCATTTTAACAACAGGCTTTTGTTGTAAGGTGTGTGAAATAAATCGTTCATATTTTGGTCAGAGCGATTAATGTTCCATTAATGCTAAAACGTAAAAATTTATTTTGGGATAATTTGATCTGCCACAAAAGTCAAAAAATAACATCAAAGTAATTGGTTTCTATTATTTTTTTGGTGTTAAAAAATACGATAAATGTATTTAAATCATAATAAATAGATTCTGTTTAAAAACAATATTTTACGTATGTTTTTTTTAATTTTATTTAAAATATAAATTTTTATAATATCACAAAAACTGATCTTGATGAAGCAAAGTATATGAATATTTCTCCAAATTTAAAAAATATTACAAACACAGGTGGAATTTTAATATAATTCTTTAAAGAAAATACACCCAGACGCTCTATAGTAATTTTTTACCCCATACATATAAGAAGGATTAAATGACCTCTCTTTTTTTTAAGAATTACTTAAAACTTAAATATTTTGAATTGTCATTTGTTATCTTCGTAAAAACAGTTTGTAGTGTTTTTGTGCAGTTTGAAAAACAAATTCTATTGCACATAAAAACTATAATAATTCAAAATTTCTTCGATTGTTTATAAATATAGTTGGTAAATACCAAAAAAAATACACCATATTGAAGATACAACGCATAAAGATTGAATTAACAAGAATTGTAAAGCTGTTTGCATGAAATCGCATCGACAGATTATAAATAAGCTTTGTTTTTCTTCTATGCACATTTTTACAGAACATATTCACGACATAAAATAACCGAGTGTAAATGAATTTGTGTGTATATGTGAATGTGATCGATCACTAATTTCTGCACTATAGGGCGAAGAAATGTTATGCAGAAAAATCGTCAGTTTTTATACTATATTTAGTAAAATCCTTGTATGCTGAAACATCGGCCGTTATCAGTTTACGCATGTCTGCTAAAATAAAAAAAATTGCGATTTTTATAACGTCTTTCTCAAATATCAAAAACAGGATCTACCAAGAGCTATCTTAGACAAAAAATGTTTACTTGCCCACACAGTGGTATGCCGAATTTTGGAGATTACATATTCATGACGAGTTACACCTGAGAAAGGAGCAGAGACGAGGAGAGAATTAATTGTTCAAAACAACAATGCTGGGAGTGACTTTACATAAGAAAAAATTCATTTTTTCAGAGTTTGAAAAACGAGCTTAATGAGATTATTCTAATTATCCATCTATGAGCTAGGGTGTAGCCACAGAAATAATAAGAGAAGACTTTGATTACTCCAAACAGACTTATACGGATTGATCTCCATTTTTCCTATACCTTCCTTATGAAACTTAAAAAGCACAATCATCAAACAAATATTTGGTTCCAGCATCATCGTTGAAATAGACGAAAGTGTATTGGTTAAACGAAAGTACAACCAAGGCCGGTTGTTAAAAACCAAATGGGTGTATAGCGTTATGGAAAGACGAAACGATGGGATAAATAACCTATTCAATTGAAATGGTTAACGGCCAAACAGAAGATAAGTTATTGCGGATTATTATCCAAGGATGGCTCCAGCAACTCATATTATGAGAGATTAATGGAAAATTTTTGAAACTTAATTATCCACGGATATCAACATAGAGTCGTAACCCACTAGGAAAATTTTTTCGATCCGGACGATTCAAGAATCTACACTGAGAATGTTGAAAATTTATGATAGGTATTTGAAAAATTCAACAAGAAGGAGGGTTTAAATCCCTTAAATTACGAGTTTGAATACCTAGCGGAGTTCATTTTTTAGATTGACGTTTAAGGATGTAAACGAACAACTATTTTAATGAATCCGTAGAAAATGCATTTTTTAATTTTATTTATCTTTAAAAAAATAATTTAATACCTTTAAAAAGATAAAAGCCTACCTACGCTAAAATAGGCAGAGATGGAATTCGGAAGATTGGGAATTAGTCACAACATAATAGGAGTTGATCAATTTGAGTATTTGATCAATATTTTTATAAATTTTATATAAATTTAAAAAATACTAATCCCTATGTCGTCATATTCTCTCGGAAAAGGCAGGAAATTGTTCTGAATGGGCGTACACATAAAAAAAATAGAATATTAAGGGTGTTGCAAATTAAAAGAGCCAGTATTATGTAAAGCAGACTAATAACTTTATTACATTGATGATAGCCATAATTATATTAAATCAAGGGGTCATAATCATTTCTTCAAGCCTTGTAAAGAAATTTTTTCTCAACAAATTCATGAAATAAAATTATCCGATTCCAGCTCTACATATAAATTTGTGCACTTGATCAAGTCAACTGTCTCTTCTATGCCCACAATATCTTAACCATATATGCTAAAAAAACATGAATAAAAATATATTATTCCTTTGGGACCAAATTGAAAGAATATTATGAATCCCTCATCATTTCAAGCTGTTAAAATTCTGCAAAATCTTTGAGGTCTCATCATTTTTTGATGTTTTGTTTAACCCTAATATTATTCCGGAGAGGACTCGTTGCATATATTTTCAACTTTTAAAAGTATAATATATTTAAGCAAAAGAAAATTTTGATTATTCACAGTACGTTCAACCCCGTTTCTTTTATCTATTGCAACGGATATACAATACCTAGTATTTTTGGTTTTCAACATAAAATATTTTCTTTGAATTTTGTCACGATGACATCAAAATCCTAAGAGATTTATGCTATATTTTTGAGTTCTTAAGTGAAATTGGATCACCGATCAATATATTATTGGGTTCATCAATAATTATAGATAATTTCCTAGCTCCAAGTTTAAACTTTATTCGAGCTCAATTCCGAAATAGCACACGAACAACGTTTTTTTTTGCTGCTACTTTAAAAAGAATAGGAAAAGATTCAAAAAGGCGGAATTTTACCTGAATATTCAAATGAAATTAATTGCAGTGAAGGAGGGAGAGAGAATTGATGACTCCTGCCTTTACGCTATTTTAGGAAATTCAAGAAACAATCAATCAGAGGCAAGATACTAACTTTATTTTATTACTCCCAAACATTAATTATTAAAAAAAAAATTATATTTACGGCATAAAAGATTTTTTGAACGTTGACATCTACCTTTATATCTCCCTGCCTTCTGATTCATGCACGCATTAGCTTCGAATGAATTTCCTAAAATACAGAATGCAATAGAAACTTGGTAAAAAGGGTGGGGGTCAATTGATTAGAAAGATTCACATTGGTATGTATATTCTCATCAAGGAACCAAGAAAAACAACAACGGACAATCCGGATAGAAATACCAAATATTATTGCATGCAGAATTTTTTTTTATCTTCGAGATCAAATGTTGAAAAAAAAGAAAAAATACCTTGAGTGATGGAAAACTGGCCAAATTTATTAATACGATATTTCTCAAGAGTAAACACTTGTAACATTTCTTTTTAATGTTAAACTTTTTAAATTATATTTTATTTTTTTATAAACAAATGGATAGTAGGATTCTTATTTTCATAGCCGAATTATGTCTTATGACCCACACGAATAAAAGTTTAATCTTGACCAGAGCTCTGCAACCAGTGTGCCATAGCACAATTCCTACAAATAGAGGAAAACGACAAGAGTTCATGGCGGAGATGGTAATAAAATTATTTGCATACTTACATATCTGTTGTCATTCAGGTTTAAGATCTACGGAATATTTTCCAGCTTTCAAAATTTTACCCTTTTTTAATCTTATTTCATATAATATGGGAACATTTACATTTTTGATCATTGTCTCATCGTCACCTCAATTTTTTTGAAATGAAAAGTATAACAGCCATAATGACACTCCTTATATTTAAATGTAAGATCACGGTTTTAAGACACGATTAGATCTTTTTATCGTTTGGACAGCACATTACTTATACTTTGTAAATTGCAGACTATTAATAAAAGAAATTTAAACACCAAAAAATTGATCAACTACCTTATATTATCAACCAAGCTAAATAACAACTAAGGGGTTTAAATGTCTTTTCGACATAAATTTATATTTAACAAGAACCTATTGGCAAACAAATAATAAATATCCTAAAATCGAGAATATTATGCGATCGATTTTTATTCATAACACCACACAAAAACCTGGATGAGTATAGTCTATTTTATAAAAAAGTTGTTTTCAAGAGGAAATAAATTTGTACACAAAATGGAGACATTGTTGCAACACTCATGCCTCACATGTACGCTTCCGCAAGAGCATCTGTTTAAATTCTGTTTAGTTGGGTAAATGCCAGATTACTCAGCTTGATTCTAGATCTTTGCGCATGCCGTTTAGAAATAAATTGGAATATAAAATCTTATCTGTCTACTATTCCAGGCTTAATAGCACGTCTACCTCGTTCCCCTGCAATTACCCTAATTTTTGACTTTCAACTATATTAGAATAAACCCAGCCTAATTTTAATTAATGATCACATTAAAAGGATTAATTTATTATTGTCCCTATTTCACTGTAACATAAATACCAGAAGGGATTTTTTAAACTAAAATTTGATATTTAAAAGATACTAAAATTTAGCTTTTAAAAAATTAAATAAAAACGGGAAAAAAATTTAATTAAAAAACCTAAATACAACTAAAGCCTTGACTAAAATTATCTTCAATTTGAAAACGGACGATTTCAGAAGGACATTATAAACAGCCAATAAAGATTTTAAACATTAAAACTTAATTATTTACTATGTTTTTATATCTTATTTTAATTAATTTAGCTATAAAGGATTTGTGGTTAACGGTTGAACGGCTACATTTGGGAACTTATCTTAAAAATAACCCTCAGATTTTTATGGAGGGAGATGGAAAAATAATTGGCACACTAGATCACCTAAATATCTTTTAATTTTTTAAATATATATTAGGACTGGCTTCATTTTGAACGGCGATTAATTGATAGGCTTGATAAAAATCAATTAGAGTGTTTTAATACACTGGACCCTCGTTATAACGTTGTTTCTCGGATCCATAGTAGGATTCTCGCTATATATGAATCCGCGTTATAGCGAGGGATCAGTGTATTGTTGTTATAACGCATTTTATCATGAAACTTTGAGCAAGGATCGACCATGTGATGTCCAGCTGAAAAAAACGCACACACACTTCTTAGTTTCCGTCCGCCATTTTGTTTCAACAGCGTTGAGATATCAAACAAGAAAAATCAATATTAAAATTTTATTTTTTTATTTAAACAGAGGAAATAATTATTTTGTGTGAAGAATATAATAAAAGATTAGATTAGATATGAAAGAGCATGTAACTGAATATTTTTTTGTACAATTACAATTAGTGTACCAACCGACATAGTGCATGGAGTATCAGCCTGTTAACAATGAAATTGTTCATAATACATATTTTGATTTTTGCTATAGGGTCCAAGGTCCATCCCGCGTCATAACCGAATCCGCGCTTTACCCAACCGCGTTATAGCGAGGGTCCAGTGTACTTCCACGGTATGTTTAGTTAGTTTCTTATTTTGGTTGAGTCTAAGACACCGTTCCCTTCAAAGGCTCTTAGCCTATTTTATAAAAAAAAGCCAGTTTGAGCCTACGGATGGATAATAAAAAGAAAAAATTATGACATCAATTTATTGTCCAATTTAAATTTATCACAATTAAAATTCCATGTTAATTCCAACGATGTGTTTCGTGGAAGTAGGTCATAAATATATTATTAAAAATATTTACTCAAATACAATTTTAGACTCAATTATTTGTTAAATCAAATATTCCTCATATGCATAATAATAAATTTGTATGGAAACTTTATTTAACGGAAAGAAATATTTATATTTATTTACAGCTATAATTTAATTAGAAATTAAATGTTTTCTTTATTTTCTGCAAAAATGTTTGAACGGTTAATTTATCATATCAAGCCAGAATATTTGAACGTTACCGGGGCTCTGTCAATATCTGGTTGTCTTTTAATTTGTTTATGAATTTAAACATGTTAAGATGATCTGAGCCACACGTATGAGAAAACGCCATGTGCCACCCTTCAACATTATTTTTAGTGCGGGATAGATTTTGTATGACTCTAACATGCTGGTTCCAGAGGAGGATAGAAAACATCGAATTTTCTCTTCTTCAACCAGGAGCTCTACCTAAATAGGTGTCTTCGAAATAATTAAAGAGACTTCTACGAACTCCATCATTAAAGGTTGAACCCATTATTTCCTCCAACATTTTAAAATATCTCGAAACATCAGAAAGTCTAAAAAAAGCAAAAGCAGGTAGCGTTTTTACATAAGATTTAATTTTTTTTGTCACAGGAAATATATTTGTCAAGCCTAACCCATGTACCTTTCGCCAAACAAATTTCTATAAATTATAAAAACATCAAGTGTGATTCACGTAAGGAACGTTTCGAGTAAAGGAGCTAACGGCCACCAATTCGAAGCTGTCCATTGAATATTTAAACGCTAAATGAAAGCGTTCTGGTATTTTTTTTCCAAATAAAATCGAAGGGAGGCTGCATTTTTTCTTCCCATTAAAACATAAAATATTGGAAAGGAATAATTTTGAAATGTGGCGTTAATGGTAAACAACTGAAAGAAGTTATTAGGTACAACACGAAATGTGCTATCAAAATACAAAGGGACTACAAGATTCAAAGTATTGTCTGTTGCAAAAATAATCACTCGGGTTTGGAAAATTATTTTCGCTGTCGTAAAAAAATATAGTTCTGGTTATTATGAGTGAATTTATATTCATTGGAAAGGCAAGTTTTTTTGCGGAAGGTGGAAGAGGAGGCAGGATTGCTCTAGATTGTTGTTTTTCTATATTTCTTGCCATACAAAGAATTGGAGGGTTGTGAACATGTCGCAGAAGAAGAAGCACTAATATTCCTAGGTGTTTCGACCTATACACAGGATTGACTGAGTATGGAATGATCAATTGTTCTTTTGATTAAGTCATCGCTATCCGGCGCATGAACGTGGACAGATTTGTAGTTGATCACATTTTTGATTCATGCCTTTTTTTTAATAATATCATGCGCCACCTAACAATACACCTCCCTATGATCATCTGTAAACTTGTTTCATGCGATTTTAGAAAAGAACAGAAATCTTATAAAATCCATGACTTTTATTTCTCAATTGTAATCCGTTGAATGCTGTTAATTTAGTAAAATAATAATAAAATAAAAAAAAGTATTAGAAGATTGTAACATTAAAATGAAACTACAAAATATTTCTTGTGTTTTATAAACAATATTCGATAATATTATTGATAAGAATTGTTCTTTTTCCAATTAACTGATGTTAGCTATCAATGCTAGGTTAGTACGAAAACAATGTTCATAAAAACTTTGATCATTTAAAAAAAATATTATGTAAAATAGCCAAAATTTTATTGTTGATTATCAGAATTAAAATCTTAAATTATTCTATTTTTAATAGTAATCATGATCAGGAAAAAATAATATTTGCGAAATATTCGCTGCCTGCATAAAAACTAATAAAACTAAAACCCGAAAAAAAATTAAAGGTTCTATTCGGTTATACGAGCCGTTTTTATTACAACGACTTTTTATTTTTTCTAACGTGTTTTAGATCTCCGGGGGCCAAAATTCCGCAACATTTTTAAGAATTTTTTCAAGTGGATTTTGGTTGTTTAGAGTGGATCACCATTTATATTCTGAAATGTACGAATCCAAAAGATGAAGATGCGTTCCTCTTCTGCGCTTGTTTCCCTCTTTGGCCGATCCGCATGTTCTCTCGATCGTTTGTGTATGAGCTCCGCCTATTGGATCTACGAAATTCTTGCTGTGGTTTACTATTAAGTGTTTGTACCGTTTGTCATTCCCTATTTTAGAATAGGATTTCCATTTCTCGCTAATTCTAATTGTTGGGCTTTCTATCGTTCAGGGTTTAATCCATTCGTATCTGAGTGATAATAGGGTAGCTTCTGTACGATCTTCTACGGGGATTATAAAGCATTCTTTGCTCTCTCTCTCTACAGATTCCACCAAATACCCATTGCTCAAATTATTAATTTAATTTACAAGGAATTGCAGGGGTAGTTTAAAACGGATGGTATAACCGAAAATTACCGAATGATAGAATATAGGTCAACACTGATAGAAATATGTTGATTTTTTGATATAATATTCAAACACGCAGGCTCGACGGAAAACAAATAAAAAGCTTCAACTTCAAAAGACAAGCCATTATGTCAACAACACTTTTTTATAATCAAGTATACTTATATCTTCCCAAAAAGGGATATTATATCTATTTTTGAAAACTGATGACTGTAATATACGGAAATCTTTCCTTGTTTATTTCTGGTGTAAATATTGATAATCCGCTATTAAAAAAA
>SGJC01002299.1:0-13111 GCA_009887335.1 Henneguya salminicola
TTTTTATATGTAAAAATTAAAAAAACGAAAGTCCTCTAGTATATTTTCATCGTACATTGAAATGAGAGGCATAAAATATGATAAAGATTCATTTTGTAAAAAATAAGCTGAATAAATTTAATAAATTATTTTTGAACAGCATAACAGGAATGATCAATAAACCTTGGTTTTAGATAGTCACTGTAACTATGAGCCTTCATTTAAAACGGAAAAAAATACAATTAAAGGACAGTTAAAAGAAATCTGAGCTTCAAGTGTATAGAGAGTGATAAGTACACTACTTCCAAGCATAAGTGATAACCAAAATAAGAAATTAAAAGTTTGACTTTTCAATTTTGTCATTTTCGATGGATTAACAAATTTTAAAATTGCTAAAAATGGATTAAATACAAAAAACCTCCAAATCCACCAAAGGATATGGTTATAGCTGGACAGAATGAGCCAACGATCATGAACATTATGTATTCATGCACTATAGAGGAAAGAGTTATTACAGCAATAGAAGATATTGCATTTCTGACACTAACAGGCAAAATTCTTCTGAGATCATTAAAAATATATGTTCTGAGCCAATCTTGAACTACAATATTCCATGTTTTATAAAACTCAGAGTAACTTTTAGCATTCCACCAATCCTAAATTTATATATTTTTTTCAAATATACCGTATAAAACAATCTATCTCCAAATCGAAGTATTTCTGCAAAGAAATTTTGGAATGCATGAAGATAAAAGAAAAACATCAATATCATAAAAGCCGTTGAAGGAACACAATTTGATAAAACCTCAAAAAATAACACCCTTTTATTATATATTTAAAAATTACTTAAAACTTAGAGGATTTTGAGAAACTTTTATCAACCGAGGTATTAAATAGCACTCATAAATTATACAGCTTGCTATGAATGCAGACATGAATTGTACAAAATATTTCATTGCTTTTAATATTTTAATTTTTTTTTTCCTTTAAATAATTTTTAATATTATACCTAGGGTAGTTATCTCTATATATGGTGGTGGGCGCAAAAAAATAATACAACATTTGGCTAAATTTAGCGAAAGGGCGATCAGGAATCAAAGATAACCTCATATTTTCTCTAAAAAACGAGTGAATTTTTAATGTTAAACGCACGCCTTCCATGCATAAAATGGTAACTGAGAGCGAAGAAAGAGATTTATGATAACATGATTTAAATGTGTAAACAAAGAAGTATATTAGGTATATACTATAGAAGGAAGCCCATATATATTTAGCTCTAACAGTTGAATGATAATAAAAGTATGTTATAGGATATATGAAGGTGGAAAGTAAAAATATTTTAGCATAAGATATTATAAGAGGAACACTTTCGAATACCACCCATTTTTTCAGATACATTGTTAAAGGAGGACTGCGACATGGATATTTGAAAATTTACCTTTTTTTCTCAAAGGCAAATTGTATCAAGGCATAGATACATGTGTATATATAAACAGAAATTGTTAAATTAGCAATAGAACCAATGTTGGAATCCTTTGAATGTTTTCTGACGAATATAAACGATAAATTACGTTAAAAGCGATTCCCGTTTGATAAAAATTTTTCCATTTTCATCAAAGATACTATAATTTTATTAGTTTGATTTACTTGATGTTGAGATTATTCTTATGTTCTTGTTTTTCTGCTAAATCAGCATACGAATCTTTTTCCAATAAATTATTTAAAATTGGTTTGGGTGTGATCTTTTTGAAAATATAAAAAAAATAATACCTCTTCACAATTAGTTTCAGCCATTCAAATTAATGCTTGGGGATGCCGGAACCCGAACCGTTGATTAATGGCCTAATTTTAGGCGTTTTCTTAAAAAAATTTTCAAGCCTAAAATTCATTGATGTAATTTAATTTCATATAATCATTGCTACAAATATATTGAGTTTAAAAAACTTATAGAAAGCTTTAAATTTTTATTCTTTTTCAAAGCTTAATAATAATACACTTCATAAAATCATCGTCAAAAAAAAACTATAATTTTTATAATAATTGTTTTTGATTGAAAAAATGTGAGAAGTTAATGCATGGTATAATTTAACTCAAAAAAGTCATACAATTAATTAATTTAACATAGTATAATTGGATTAAAAAGTGAGGTACATCTCATTTGATAAAATTTAATAAAAAATAGTCCATGGAGAGTAAATAATATAAATCATACTAGATTTAAAATCGAGAGTTGTTTTTTATTATAAATAAGATAAAAATAAATTAAATTTTTGTTACAAGAGCGCAAACTCAATTTGCAAGCTGAAAAGTTATTCATTTTTTTCGTTAAAAAAATAAAAAAATCGCATAATTATTATCAAGCTAAATAAAATTCACAAGTGAATAAGCTTTGGTTCGATAATTACTCCCTCAAATAGAATAAATAAAATCCTCTAACAAAACATTATTTCATGAAAATATCATTGTCGTATTAAAATTTCGGTTAATGTGAGTAATATATAAGCAAAATTCTAATTTCTTCTCCCTCTTGGGGTCAACAATTTAATATATCCTTCTGGAAAAGTAAAAAAAACACATTAGAATGTTATAAGCCATAAAGAAGTTATTTTGACAAGAAAAAATAGGGATTACATAATTTTATTCAATTTAATCCCAAACCCGTTTTCGGATATTTATAATATTTTTAAAAAATATAAATTTTGAGACTT
The DNA here is from genome assembly GCA_009887335.1 of Henneguya salminicola. Classification (NCBI taxonomy): domain Eukaryota; kingdom Metazoa; phylum Cnidaria; class Myxozoa; order Bivalvulida; family Myxobolidae; genus Henneguya; species Henneguya salminicola. Next base: position 2,688 of record SGJC01002299.1, read on the forward strand.
TCTATGAAACAATAAATATAAAAATAAAATTGCCTCCATAAAAACGTATTTTATTTATATCTTTCAAATATGGCTTCAGATCTTGATTCAAAAATTTTTTAATTCAAGGGAGTCACCATCTATCTGTTCCACAAAATCTGAAGGATCAATGGGGACCCCTATGTTAAATCATCAATTCCGAAATAATTTATTATTGTGGATCTTTGGTAGTTATTAAAGCGATAAAAGCTCACATTGTAGCATGTGGATAAATTTTTTAATTTAAACGAAATTATTATAAAAATCGTTACTTTTATAATAATATAATAACGAGCAATATAATTCCATACCCCGTGGTTTTCCGGCAGGCCTATAGGTAGTAAAAGAGAATACTTTCAGTTTTTTTTTGAAGATGTCAACTCTAGGATCGCATGAGATCTATTGATTTAGGAATTTGGTTTAATAAGAGAAACTGCACCACAAGAAAGCTTACAAAGCCGTGATTTTTTCACCGCGATTCAATTTAAATGTCAGAAGGGTAATTTAACATTATGCAACTTCATTTAATTCGAAATGTTTTTTTATTTTATTTAAACCAATATTTAGATTGTTTAGACGAGTTATCTCTTTTAGAAAAAAAGAAAATCAAGCCAATGTCTATTTAAAAATAGAATATTTTTAATCCTCAACTATTTATTAGATTTTATATAATTTTGAAAAATTGTGAATTGTTGGACCTCTTCTACAAAATTGGAGGAATCAAACTGTCACGAGCTTTAATCAACCAGGTGTTATAAGTCATAGAGCCTGGGACTGTTATTAAAGTAGAGGAAGCAAATTTATATGACAGAAAATATGAAAAAGGTTGTGATATTGAAAATTCGTAGCTATTTGACATGCAGCAAATTATTCTCATTGAAGAATGCTTCTATATCCTAGTTCAAGCAGGAATCGTGAAATCTTGAAGTATTGTATTTGCAAAGAGATTAAAACTAGTAAAAAGAAGATGATTAGATATCGGAAGGGTAATCATATTTGATAAGTTAGGCATCTATTTTGGCATAAAAGAATATGGTTATATTTATTTGGTTCTCGTGCAAAAGAAAATTTCCTTGATTCCATTCCCGGGGTCAACGCTAATAGAGAGGGGGGCAATCGGAGATTTATGCGTCCATTCACGTTGATTAACTCACAAAAAAATTGTTTTTCTTGTTGTTATGTTTTAAAAATGTCTTTTTAGGTGGAACGCCCAATCAGGAATTATATTAGTTGGCGGAGTATGATAATAGGTCTAAGACAGATAGTTCGACATTTCATATACTAAAGGTGGCCAAAAATTCTGTCAATACGAGCCCAAACAAGAATTTAAAAGACTGGACAGCCGCGATCCGTTTTTTTTATGCAACCATAAACTATGATTTCAAAACTTCAAAAATTGTTTATTATATATTTCGCATACATTTATTTTTTATAGAGGGCACGGAGCCGCATTTTTGTTCCATTTTCTATAAACCAGTGATTAGGGCCGGATATAGTCAAGCATTTTTTTCTCCAATTCGTAGAAATTAAAAGTATAGCTTTTATCATTGAGATAAGAAACAAAAAAACCTGAAGTAATGAACAATTAAAAAATCAAGTTTAAGGCAAAATAGAAAAAATTGGTGCGCGTGTTGTCGCTCTCACGTGCAAAGATCCGTATTAGTAAAGTCTTAGCCGTTCCCAACTGTATTCCTTACTCTTTGAATTTATTAATTGGGGCTTGGTACAATACATTTAAAAAAATAAATAATTTTCTCAAATTTAAATCTATACTATTTTAAGGATAACCTTGAAGAAAAAAAATCATTAAAAATATAAAATTTCATGAAATAGTACACATTTTTTGGGAATACTATAAAATCAGGGGTGGTGGTTGTGCCCACATGAGTCTGTAGTTAATATCCTAATAATCCTCCTTCTCATTTCCCTTTTAATACACTTCATTTACTACCGTACTCCCTTATCCTTCGAATGGCGTCCACCAACATGTAATAAGGCACGATGAGGATTATAATTATAATTCGTAGAGGGGTCGAGTGTAAGAAACAAAAGAATAATAATTATGAAACTTTATGATTATTTATCTTAGTCGTCGTTTCAATGGTTGTACGACTGATTCGCCATAAGTCAAAAATTGCCATGAACTATCTGCTCTTTGCTGGTATACAAGGGTAGCACCAAGATGTCATTTTGGTGATATCCACAAAATTTTACATCTTATTTAAAATTAAAAAATTATATTCAAGTAGAGATTTTATTATTGCCAAAAATCAGCAGTTCAAGAAAAAAAAATCGAGTTTTTATTTGAAAAAGGGGCACTGCGGCGCGCATAAATTGCGTTTTCAAATCAACTTTCGCAATAAAAAAAATGGTTTCGACTGAAAATTATAATAATGATAGCCAATCCATCTACCAAATAGTACTAAATTTGTGCATTGACACAAACACATAAAGTCGGAAGTAATTGTTTTAACCGAAAATCTAGAGATTATAAGAAACGATAAAAAGGGATATGGGTTTCAATTAAATAGAACCCTATTTGGATATATCTTAGCCTGCAACTAGAGTATAAAAATAGTAGAGGATCATAATATTTTTAATTTTCAAAAACTGTCCCGGTTAACAAATTGAGGGAAACAAGTATTTTTTCCTGTTACAATTTGTGTAGGAGAGGATACTCCCCCACCCTTGTAAGAATAAATACAACCTTACAAAATTGAGAAAAAGATTCACGGAAATCTATATTTGAAGAATCCTTAAAAGCCCCAACTTCAAACGAAAACATACTAATACTGGTTGAATGGAACTTTCCAGCTTCCATTAACAAGCTACAAATATATTATCTAATTTATAAAAAATATTTCATAAACTATGGTTTTCTTAATGGATCAAACTAGAATGGCCTCGCGTATAAGTAACCTTTTAATATATTCTTCATATGGAACATCCCCACGCATCACACAAAAAGAAAAAAAAGAGATCTTGCGTTGTTGTGATAAATCAATAAACTTGGTTTTATCTAAGAGGCTATTTCTTAAATTATAAAACGTCAAAAATGGCATTATTTAACCACCTCCACCCTTTCGTGCATAGCGTAAGAAAATTATATTGAAATTCGCCTCAGATTTTATTTAAATTTTTATATTTAACATGAAACCTACGTATATTGCCGATCTTCATAATTTTAAAAATCAACAGTTCAAAATCAAAATTATCTTTTAAATAATGAAATCAACTGTTCACGTTTCTAATCTGGTTTGATATAAAAAGACGAAATTTTCAATTTAAAAACGGGTTGGCGGGGCATTACTCAACTTGCAAACCAAACATGGCATTATAATTCTATAGTTTTAAACTTTAAGATTAATAATATATTTTCAAAATTATACCTAAGTGAAGCTTTTTTAAATAAAAAAATAGATTGGCAAATATTTAAAAAAAAATTTTTCCCCTTAACCTTTATCGATAAAACTTCTCATGTGTCGATAATAACCAACCCTACTAAAGTTTCGGTCTTCCTCCAGTATTGTATTGGAAAATTATTGTAGTTATGCTCTATTCATATCCCTTTCTTCTTTTAGCAATCAATCTTATCAAGTTTTTTAAATGAGAAAAATATTCCTCTTATGAATTTAATTTAGGGAATATAGAGACAGAGATTCTACTCGTATTTTAGACGGCTGCATAAAATCTTAACTTTTCCAATATTTGTGAATTCGGGTATAATCCATCACAATAACATCAGATCGATTTGTATATTCTTCATACCCATTTTTAATGAACTCAAGAAATTAATATCCGGGAATGGATCCATCTTCAATCATATACGATAAAACACTCTTGATTGACATAACAACAGCGCATGACATATTTATTGCTTTATTTGTAAGTTGTGCGATCCGTAGGGATGTTCCAATACGATAATATTCACAGTTATTACTTTTATGTAGGTTTATTCGAGTTTCACCTCTAAAGACGAGCCTGGTATCCGAAATATTTGATATCTTTCTGCAATAATTTTGTCTTTTTTTTTTTTGTACTTGGCCTGGATGTGTAAAACCTTACTGGTCTCTTTCGAGAGGGGCTTCACGGTCCCCCATTCTGCCCATGCAGACACCAGGTAGGCACCACTGGTATGATTCAGCGGTAGTGTGGGGGTCTCTCCCACTAAACATCACGCCCAACCTCTTCCCTCTAGGGACGCCGTACCACAGGGGCATTGGCTCTTGTAATGTTATTCGTTTTATGGATTCTGTAAATAGTCGATAAACTTGTATCGATTCCTCAATTCAAGAAATGGATTTTATTCCTCCTGGAGTAAGAGAATTATGCTCATTGACACACGTTGTTACAACAATAGATCATTTCTGCCTTTAATTATATGCCTACATGTTTTTTGGAAGAATTATAATTTTTTTGATCTTTCTCGATTTTTTTTTATACTGTCTAGCGGTAGGTTGGGAAATGTTAAAATCTGGAGTTATTTTCTGTGTGCTCATACCCCGTTTTATCATGTTTTTCCATTGTCATAAATATTCTGGATTTTAGAACTGTTTATGCGTCCTAATAGATAAATGTTTCAATATTTGGTGGAGGGCTGGGTGTCATTGTTAGAATTTTCATCAGAATTAATTTTTGTTTGGCGAAATATTTGAATTAAAAAATCGATTTATACACCATAAAGCCGATTTTCAGCGTGAAATGTCGATTTAAAAAACTCGAAATTTAATACGAAACGTTGATTTTATTATAATTGAAAAGCTCATTTTGTTTTTAAAATATTGATTTTTGACAATGCAAAGATACAGTAAAAAATTATCTGATATTTAATTATTAAATTCTATTTTTTTTCAATTGATAATGACAAATATTGTATTTTATTTTTCTAATGTTTTTGGAAGGAAATAAAATTATTTAAAAAACAACAATTTTATAGCAGATTAAAGATAAAAAACACTGATACATTGAGTTTATTTTAAATTGGCGGTTTTAAAATTCGTTGCGACGTAACATGATATTTTTTAAACAATTATGATAATCTTTGTGTATATTACTTATTTTTGGACATTTATATTTTTCATACTTTTACAAATACAAATAAATAAGCCGATGCTTGAACATGGCATCGTCCTTAATCGTTACATTTCTGTATTTTTATCAGAATTATTTATCGGCGGTTTTAACATGACGTATCAAAAGGCGTATTTTAATGCTGTCTATGATTTTATGTACACCTGCGCACTCATTAAAAATAGATAAATTAAAATATAATATTATCGATTGGTGATTTGAATTGAACCAATCTAAAAAGATATTTAACACATGGTTATTAATAATTAAATAAAATTTCTCTCAATCGGTAAGAAAATTTTAAAAACACATTAAAATTAAACAGTCACATTTTGATGTAAAACGAGAGAAAATTAAGACAGGATAAAAGATTAATAATTCTAATTAAATTAAGAAACGGTTTATAACTGAAAGAGTAGAATTTCTCATTTGTAATTTGAACTGAAAGAACCGAATTTAATTATTCTTAAAACTATTTTATTTTCCTTTAGGGGGTTGGCTTAATTATTAATGTATTTGGATTTTTTTGAAATATGGTGCCATATTACATGGATTACTCCATTTAACATAGAAGCATATATCGTTTAGAACTTTATAAATATAATCATTCTATTTAATTATTATTATTAAAAATAATAATTTTACGTGTAAGTTTTAAAGTTAATAATTCTTTGTAAAAATAGGGATTTTACAACTTGGGCTTTGGCTTTATACTCGTCATGTACTCTTTTAAAATGTTTATCCTTTCTCAGAAAAACAGTAGCATTAAAAATAATATAAACAAAGAAAATTCTATGTTCACTTGCTTTTGACGACTTAAACATTTTTTATATTTCGCGGTCGTTAAATGCGCATTTATTGAACACATATTTTTGGATTACAGATATTTAGTCTGAAAAATTTACCGCTTATACATTTTCAAATTGATAGAAGATTAAACTTGGTTATTAATTTCATCATTTTAAGTTGCGCAACAAAATCACTTACCCTCCCCCCCCCTTGACGCGTTATTTTATTTAAGAAGATCACTTAAGGATTGAAGGTGGAGCAATCAATACATATGAATATCTAGAATTTATTTGAGATTCTCATCAAGAATATCTAGATCCCTACAACGTTAATGTAATTGATTATACCAAAATTTAAAAGCGCATGAAATTTTAAGGTTATATTGATCTTTCTAATATCAGAGTTCAACTCTTGCCTATATTCCTCCATTAAATCTATTTCGGAATATTTTTCCAATTTCAAAAATTTGATAAGAATACGAAGAAGATATATGAACAGAACAGGCGTAAAAGAATTAGTTATAACTATACTAAAGGAAAACATAAACTTTATTATGGTTGACTAATATCGACATATGAGGCTATTTGTCGGCTTAGATTTCTGTTTTATTCGACCACAATTTTGATTTTTGATAAGAGCATATTGCTGTGTTTTTTATAAAAAAATCTTAATTTATGTAATATTTACTTATAGCTCCCTAACATATATCCGTGTTGTTAAAGTGTAAAAAATATTGAAGTATACATTTCGCGGCATAGGATTTTCAAAGCCAATTTTTGCACCTCAATTCTATATGAAGTGTCCATTTCTTTATATAAAACTCGATATTTAGTTATAAAAGTTGATGTTATTTTTGAAATGTTTGATTTTTCACCACGTAAAAATCTAAAACGTAACCATAAAATCAACTAATTTTAATTACTTTACAATTAATTTATTTTGCAATGTAAATTTTTTTAACTTTCATATTAAAATAGACACTACAATTCATTCTGTTACTTATTACAGATATTAGTTTGATGTTTTTTAACACCCGCCCCTTTTCACCAAATCTCTTCAATAAAGTTTTTAGAATGCCTATTCTCCTTCTCAAAACTATATCTGTGAATTGCAATTTCACAGCCTAACTCCAATGATATCATGTTGGTATAATCCCCCGAATAGTGTGTTACAATTGTGCAATGTTTGATAAACATATTGTTTTATTATATTCTATAATGTTTTCCTGTTTTTCACAGTTGAAACAGTCATGAATATCTGTTCATTTCTATCAAAAAATTTTAGCAATCTAATAATGTTGGATTGCAAGAATTTTACAAATATTATATTTACTCATACATATGTGTGTCCTATCAATATGATACGGTCTTATGCTTTCCTCAATTTGTAAAAGATTAACCCGTACCAATAAAATATAATTTTGTGCCTCGGGCCTTCCAATCCTAATTATTTTTGTATGATACTGATAATTACTCGTTAACAGCAAGTATCAAGTAGTATGTCACTGAGGCAGTTCATCAGTAGCAACTCAACTGAACAGTCTTTTAATTACAATTATTCATTTGTGGTACATCTCGAAGCACTCCATTAGGTGTAATCCGAGGTTGCGCTAGCAGGTCTTGCGGTAAAATACTATTCTATACGCCCATTAACAGTCTTTATTGCCAATATTCAAATGATATATTTCAAGTAACACATCGGCACTAGACATATATTTGCCTCGACGCGCCATTTTTGCCACACGTGCATGATTTACTTTCTAATCTTCAAAGGTGGTAATAAATTTTTGAAGCGGGGATAAACCTAGCCGAATATAGTCACTAGTTATTTGATCGGTTCTGGCCTTTTCAATGGGCTGTTGGAGAAGTGTTACAGGGGCTATATTGTATGTTCCCATAGTATGGTTCAAGATTGTTAAAGGTTAAAATTAAAAAATAATCAACATCTCTTAATTTTTTTTGTAATAAATTTAAAATCTATTAATATTTTTGTATAGTCAGAAAAGATATTGTGCATGGAATTTTATGATAATTCTGAAAGTTAAAAAAAAGATCCCATCGTTTAGATGCATTAGACCTGCAAATTTTGAAAAAATAAATGTAGTCAGCATTAAATTTTAAATTTTTATTAGACTTGATGTGATATTCGCAGAATATTTTCGGAAAAAGAAGAAGTAATGAAATTAAAAATGTTATCGTTTAATCCACATTTTTTTTCATTTAAACGATAATCTTCAATAAAATGGATGACAATATTTTGAAGATTGAAAAATTACATTTCTGCTATTTTTAGATGCTTATGTTGTCAATCATAAACAGATTTGCCGCGGGATAGATTCGTTAAAAACAAAATTTAAGAGCGTAATTTTTTTTTTAATTTTATTGAACAAAATTATGTATTTTTAATTATTCAAACATCATATAGATAGATTTTTTTGCTACGTTTTATGGAAAAGTTTGTTTAACTTTTGGCATGCAAGGTCAGGGTTCGGTTAAAAAAAATTAATTTGATATCCGCTTGTTTCGGACTACTGCATTCTGCAATTTACGTCTTATTCTTTTTTGAAAAAACTGTTATATCCGTTTATTGCTTGAATAAGCTTTATTATTTTTTGTCATATTTTATTAAAATGTTTTATTCTGCTTTTCGAAATAGTTCAAAGTTCTTTTATTACTTTTTAATGCAAATCCCAAGAATGTGTTTTTAAACGAAAAATTGCTGCGCTTCGCTTAATTCATTCCTTTGATAGGAAAATTTGTAAAAGAATATTTGTTTCCCATTATTTCGTTGTAATACTCCTTTTCTAACCAATCTCAATGCAAATTAAACAATCGATTTCGATTGAAAATAGCAATTTAGTCCGTTTATTTATGAAATTAAGCGTAAAAACAAGAAATCAGATCGTGAATCCTTGGTTTACTAGTGTTGTTGATTTTTTATGAATTTTCAAATTATTTAAATTGAAACATTATAAAATAACCCAAATTCAAAAATATATTTTTTTAGGCAAAGAAAGCTTGATTAACCTGTTCAAAACCCTTAAACATGTCAAAGACTTGTTCCACCATATGTTATTTCGTTTAATATTTTATCGAGCAAATTTAAATCCAAAACATTATTTAAAATTTTCTACTTTCTTGAAATTTTAACTAAACTCATTGATCATTTTGTTAATCAAAATTTCAACGTTCTTTAAAAACTCATGGAATATAGGGCTGCATAATGTAGAATATGACAGTATAAATTCCTTTCAATTAAATTATTATTTAGGATAACTTTCCCATATTGATAAAATAAAATAAAAATCTAAGAAGCATGAATGTTTCTTACCTCAGGAGTCTCTTTCCTCACGGATCATACATACCTCTATCGTACCATAAATGACTTAGTTCTGGTAGAAAAATCTCCTTACTATCCTATAAGAGCCCCAAACTATATTGCTTTGATTAAATCCCCAAACGATTTACGTATCCGACAGTGGCTTAACTTCGTTAATCTCATGAGAAAAAATTCGGCCAACTCTGCTAGTACGCCTTCTAAAATGTATCCGGCATTTGTACTGCTTTCTCCTGAATTAAAGCACACATACCTCTACTGCAGTTTTTTCTCTCACGGTCTATCATCGCCTTTAGCAACCCCCAGAAGGACATAACACCCACTCTACATGCCCTAAAATATATTTTTTTGTTGTTAAAAATTCTTGATATTACGAGACTGGAACCAAAATTATTCAACTTATTAGCCAAGCTCTATGCAAATCGGTTATTCCGTCCTGAACTATATAAATTGATTAACTGCAATGGGATTTTAAAAATTAGATAAGGCATTATCGACTCAAAATTTTCAAATTTAATTCAATATTTTCTGCGGTTTCGATGATTGTTTCATTAATCTATTAAAAAGTTTGATCTGAATTGTAGTAGAAATCTAAATGTTATATTGAAATCATTTATTTTGCAAATAATAACATATGTCGATGGGGAGGGATGGAATTTGTAGTGTCTGTATTACTTGCATCTGCTGTTGTTGGAAATTGGATGCTTTTCATTTTTATAATTGACTTCAGTAAGGGAAAAATTTTACAATTTATTTGATTTATTGATGATTAATTTTCGCTACTTACGCCAAGCCATCAAAAATTTGGGTGTTTAATTATTGATGGAATATTTAAATAATTAGGAAAAACGGCCAAACCTTGATATATCTTACCAATTTCAACAGCAAATAAAACAATTAAATCTTTGAATTTTTATGTGAAGACAATATATTTTGTGGAGTCTTAGTCGTTGCTTTGTTGCAAAATATTTCATCTCATTTATTATCAATCATAATCTACAATAAAACCGGTGAGAATTAATTGCGCTTATTTATGTATGTATCAATTTATCAAGCTATTTTGGTTGAAGTTTACTTAAGGACCCGGCGTAATTTGTATTTCTGTAATCTAATTTTAACGATTCTTACTTATGGGTGTACAAATAGCACCGGCTAGGACGGAAATTTCATTTTAATGCGTTTAAGATTTTCTTAGTTTTATAGGTAAACTC